>JBBGZY010001195.1:1065000-1157500 GCA_037952925.1 Lithobates clamitans
AAATGTGTTAGAGGTAGTCCGAGTCATGTGATAACCCTGTGCCTTCCGTCGTTTGGATCACTATTTTGGTTACCCTTAATAAATTGGATTACACTAGGATAGATTGCGCTCTTTTCCTTGTGGTGTTTCAGATGCTCTTCCCTTTTCCCGGTGGGTGTATTGGAGAGCAGCAGCGCCATTACTTTTTACCTACAAGCGGTGGGAGTATATGAAAATCTGCTCTTCTTCTTCTTTTTTTTTTTTTTTTTTTTTTTTTTTTTTCATCTGGACTCTGGGTTTTGTACTACGCTTTCATTCCTTGGCTTTTGTGAGGATGCACTCGTTTTATTTAAAAGATTATGACCGTAATGCTCGAAGCCTTGGCGCCCTTTGTTTTTTATGTTTTTAAGATCCCCGGATCTCATGAGGGCAGCATAGGTGGAGTATTTCTGCTCTAATATTTGATGGTTTATACTAGGGATGCATTGATTCCACTTCTTTAGCAACTAATTCAAATACTGATTTCTCTTTTTTTTTAACTTGCCGATACCAATTACCGATACCTATTAACAGCATTTAGGGAGATCAAGAGGGGGGGGTCTCCATCATTTATCATCTATATCAGTATGCTGTGTATCTATATCAGTATGCTGTGTAATATTACCATCTGGATGAGACAAGTGATGAAGAAACAAAGCACTCCCAACACACCTAGTATCGGTGCAACTCAGTTTATACTTTTATTACCTGGTTGGCTTCTTGAGCATCCCTGACACTATGGTGTATAAGTGTTGGCTCTGTTTTAAGTTAAAAAGGGATTCCACCCAAAAGTGGAACTTCTGCTTATCTGTCGTCGTCGTTCTCCCCCCAGTGCCCCATTTGACCCCTTTCGAGGGAGTGGGTAACCTGTCACCACTTTCGTCAGACCTCTCTGCAGCAAGATATGTCAGAAGTTCGGTTCCCTCCTCCTCCCTCTTCCTTCCTCGGTCACCTGCTGCCAGGCCCAATAAAAGCGCAGCTCGCTTCGTGCATGCACAGTAGGGACCCGGCCGGGTTCCCTTACTGGCAATGGTGGCGGCAGCAGCACCCGACAGCCGATGAAAAGCCGACATCGCTGGATTTCAGGACAGGTAAGTGTCCTACTATTAAGTCAGCAGCTACAGTATGTATAGCTGCTGACTTTTAATTTTTGTAGGGGGAGGCCGGAACACCACTTTAACTGCTAGAGAACTGGCAGCTTCTGAAAGAGTGCATCACCTGTATTTCTGTTAGATATGTTCTCATTAGGAAACAAAATGTGAAAACTCAATTTCATTTTTCTAATTTGTTTTGAGTTTTTTATTTGTCTTTTTTTTAATTCCTTTTTTCTAAAGGCCCATACACATAATCAGAAAATTGTCCGAAAAATACAGCTTTCGAAGCAATTGTACAATAATCGAATCACTAGTACACCGATTTCGAGAGCTGATCACGACAGTTGATACAATGTTATCCAATGGGACAATTTTTTTTTTTTTTATCGTAAAATCCTAGATTGTACGATTTTCGTTTTTAATCTGTACAGTTTTCATCTGAAAATACAATTGCATCCCTTCCAAATTTTTATTTTATCATTCAAGATTTTTCGTGACTTTAGTAACGGCTTCATTTTCGATCTGAGATTAGCATACAAAAAACCCCCCAAAAAATGGATAATTTGTTTGATTGTGTGTACCAAGCATAAGGGTGACTCTCAGACTGAGATCCCTATGAGTTCTGTCACTTGCCTTAGATGCTGCATAACAAAATCAAACTGAGCCTTGAAGTTACTCAAGTGATGCACACTAACGAGCTGGGCGACCTCTTGTGTTAGAAGCATGAGCTCACATGGAAGGTGACAAAGCAGCTGTCAGTCCTGAGGTCCTCTTCACTCCGAGAGAAAATGTTCATGGAAACAAAATGGGGCAAATGTTAAATTCTTTAAAGACTGAATATCCAAATCCCTTCATAAAACCAATTGTAGTTGTTCCTCCTTGATTAAACTTTTTTTTTTTTTCCTAAAACTTAATTCTCACCAGGGTAATAACTCCAAAACAGGATATAGCAACTTTACAAGAAAACATCTATAAAATACAGGGGTGAGCAACTACATGGCAAAATGAGGTTTAATACTGAAAGATGCAAAGTAATGAACTTCGTGGGCTAACATTATGAATGCAAGTAACTTGCTAGATGTAGAATCTCTGTGGGAGTCATGGATGGCAAAAGATCTGGGGGTCCTTAAAGATCAGACTCGGCAATAGCATGCATTGTCAAGCTGCAGCAAGCAAGGGTGGCATTAATGTAGCACCCTCCCAGATAGGCTGCTAGTAAGGGTAGATCAATCTAGTTTGTGGCTCTTCTGTAATCAGCAGAGCAAGATGTGATTGTTTTGGTCTGTTCTGGGCTCTGCAGGCTCTGAGTTAGATTTTTTTTTTCCCCCAGCCTGAATATTTGTGTGGCAACAGCCAATCTCGGAGTATGTCCAGATGATGGCTGGGAAGTGCATAGTTTGGAGCCACAGAGAGCAGGGTTCTTTGCCCAGGAGGAGAGGCTCCCAGCCAGAAGGGTTGCTGCCCTTCAAGGCAGGTCAGCTAAAGATTCTGCTGGTCTCTCATCGAGGCATAGCTGGGGCCCTATTCTGCTGCAAATTCTTCTGGAGCTAAGAGCTGTATTCAATGGAATCCGGTCTGGAAGTTTCACTAAGGAGACTGCCTGAGTCTGGAGGAGACATCCAAGTCCCAAGATCCTGGTGACAGTAACTGCTACTGCTGTTCTCCCCTGGTGCACCGTTACCAAGGTTTTCCTGTCGTGGAGCATTACTTATGATGTTCCAGTGCGGTCCAATTTGGCCCTACTGCTGGGTCTTTGCTAGGACATGGGTGTGCAGATTTATGTTCAGTGTTTTGGCTTCCCTAAGCCCCATCAAAGCTAATCAGCAATAAACCTTGAAAAAAAGTCAACCTCTGGATGGTTTACTGAGCCAGAGGAGTAAATGTTGCAGCTGCTGAACTAGTGGGGGAAGAACCTGGGACACAAATCGTGTCCGTTTTTGGTGTTAGTGCATCATATTTGCATTTACTGAAGATATTCAGTAATTCTACCATTTTACAAAATTATGGTTCGACCCATCTTCAGTATGACGCCCAAATGATTCTAGCATTAGAGAGAAACTATTCAGTCCCCAGGTCTCCTAAGAAGACATGCGCCCAGTTGGACGAGCAGTGGTTTAACCTTAAGGGAAAGTATAGGAAAAGCTTTTTGGCTTTACTTCTATGGATCACAGGAGCGCAGTTCATTCTGCACTCCTGTGACCTGTTTCCAGCTGACAGCGGGCTAAGTCTGCTGTCAGCAGACGTCACAGAGCCAGTCCAGGCTCTGGAAAAGATCCCGGCCATATGGTCAGGATCCACCCACAGGCCTAGACCGGCAGCTGGCTCAGCCTCTCAGCGAGCCACTGAGCCTGAGCCAGCCCTCCACAGCCCAGCACTCCAGTGAGTGGAGGGGCAGAGCAGAGAGCTGGGACTGACAGTCACCTTCTTTCTGCAGCCTGAAAACCAGAGCTGAGTGATCAACTGTGCTGGATCACTCAGTTCTCAGGGGTTAGAGCTGGAAGGGGGACAAATGAAGCATCACAACTAATGCTGCATCCACCTATGGAGTATAATATTATTTTATTTTTATTATTTTTATTATTTTTATTAGTTTTTATTATTATTTTTATTAATTTTATTAATTTTTTTTTTTTTTTTTAACTTCTCTTTTGGCCTGGGTAAAAGGGATTCTTTACTGATAAGAGTGGTAAGGATGTAGAACTCGCCACAGTTGGTGGTGTTAGGAGTGTTTGCTTTTTTTTATTTTTTTATTTAAAAAAAGAATTCTAGATGGGCTACTAAACCATTAGGGGGTGTCCTGCAGCACCTATTGGATGTTGAGGCCACTGTGACTTTGAGGACCAGTATTGAGTTGCGAGGCGTGGCAGCCACTGACTTTTTTGGGAAAGTTAATAATCTCATGTTGTGTTGATCCCAAATTTAAAGCTTTGATGAGCGTGAGAGATCTGTGCAATGCACCTGACCGTTCCTGCTTTGCATTTAGGCGAACGTTCTACTGAATTTTTGAAAATGGTAGGTTTACTTTATGGTAAGGCACTTTTAGGCCTCAAAGCTGAAGCAGGCAAAGTTCTATATGTTTGTTTTATTTTTTAGTCGCATGGATTACAATGAATACGTTTAGACCACGATGTTACCGCATCATTAATTGTTTACTGGTCTGTTGTAACATGAAGCACAGAAGGTAAAGCCAATATAATCTAATACAGGGTGTGGATTATTTTTTAAGTTATGTAAAACCAACCATTGCATCTAACTGGCTTACTGAAGCTGGTGCTGAATTACATCATTGTGTTCATGTGCAAGGATCTCGTGACGATTAATGCTTTGGTATATGTAGGTTGCTATGAACCGATCATAATTCAACCTCTATCCCCGGGTTGTTGATCTTTGTGCTGTACTTACTATGCAACTGTAATAAAGAGTCTGTTTGGTATGTGGTTAACGTGAATCACTTCATCCATTAATAGCCATTCAAAGTTGAACTTATTCTTTTCAACCATCTGTCCTGACATCCCTGCCGAATAGCATAGTGACCTCCAGTGTAGCTTGGTCCTATACTCATCATGGTCTCTTAATTGGACAGTGAAGGTCAGCAGAACACTGATAAGGTCATTAGTAACCTCTCGTGACACTTGTAGCCCCCCATCCTAAACGGAGGCTTCCTATGCCAATTTCTAGTTTTTGGCTTGGTTGTAGTTGGCTCAGACTGTATAGTTTTTCACCTGGTTTTTCCCTAAGCTTAAGTTGGCTTGTGATTTCTCACTGTCCCCAGTAGATGTTACTGGTTAATAGTATAAGATTTCACAAACAAAACTAGGTTATGAATATTTATATTTCCTTCAGACAATCCAGTAGGAGCTTTATGCCGCTGGTGCATGCTGGGGGAGGATATTAATGTTTGACACAGGCCATGTGCTTTCTCTCTTCTCCTGGGCTGAGGCCTAGGGAGGTGCTGCTGGATGGAGCTTTGTTAGGCCCAGTAGCCTGTTTTGTGCTGAAGTGGTCCTGAAACTGTCCTCCTTGGTCTCGAAAGCTGTGCCAAGGAGAAGACCTTGCTGGAGAGAGTCGGGAAGAAGCCTGGCCTCTCAAAAGGGCCCAGTGACTCACTTTGAGGACACACTTAAAACCTGAACGTGTTGCCAGGTCAGTGTAAAGGTTATTATACTGTGAAGCTGGGCATTAATCTGGAGAATCTTTAAGTGATCTGCTATGGTATCTGGGGACCCCTAACCCTCACCTCAAACGTTCTGCATTAAAAAAAAAGACAAAAGTGACTGACACCCAATGTCCTCTCTCGGTCCCCCCCATTTTTGCAATGGACTCAGACAAGGGATGAAACGCTAGCGCTGCCTTTTGCCTCCTGGAGGTGCTATCCTGCTTTTGGGGTGTCAGAGGTGTGCCACATAATCGTGCTAAGTGTTGAGCTGATGGTCCTGGCAAGAAACGGTCATTGTAGAATGTATGATCTGAACCAAAATTGTATACGCACAGGATCATTTTTAAAAGTTGCAGTCCAAGTGCTGGGAGTTTAACATTTTTATGTAAATGTTATTACTGGAGAAAAAAGGGGTCTGGCATTGCTGACAACTTTTAAAAATGTTAAACCATTGTGGGTCAGCCTAACTATTGGACAACAACATCGCTGACCTAAAGAAAGTAGGCTGATCACATGGTTGGAGAAAAGCCTTTTATCTGCATTCTTGTTGCCTAGTGGAGACTCATATTGAAGTCCTACATGTTTCAGTCCCAAGTCTCCTGTCTTTTTATGTGTGCAGGAGGTGGGGTCCTTAAAGTGTCCACATTACTGCCTCTGTGATGTGAAAACATTCTATTGGTATTATAGAGGTGGGGTCTTAGGATCCAGAAGTAGATGACGTTGGCCAAAGGTAACCGGTGTGGACTTGCCAGTGCAGGAACGACTGCAGCTCTGTATAAATGACTCCCTACATGCATAAAAAAAGCTAGAACCAGCGAGGGACAGTGGACTTGGGTGAGTATAAGAGAAGGTAAGAGAAAAATAAAAGCACTAGAGGGGTGGTAGGGGAATTATTTTTTTGCATGGAGATGGGATTTAACGAAATATTTGTGTAAGAATTATTAAGGTTGCACCGATACAGTGTGGTTTTTTAAAAATTTTTAAAATGTATTTATTTTATATACCGTCAAGTACTTGCCAATACCGAGTAACGATACTTTGCGGTGTAATTTACGTCAATCCAAAAAAAATGGCGCGAATCACATGTGATTTGAACAGTTATGCGGGGCGATTACTGTCCGAATTCCCCCACTGCGTGTGTGTGTGTGTGTGTGTGTGTGTTTAAAGAGAGAGGAGAAAAAAGCCATTTAGTAGGCAGTTTAAAAAAAAAAGTTACAACTCGCAGTACATCATATATGGCCTCATGCAAAATAATCTACATGGGTGTCTCAGGGCCACTGGAGGTGCTCACAGGGCTGGAGAAGTTCCGGGACCCCGTGGGTATAGGACGGAAGTGATGTCAGTTTGGGGGCGGACCGGCTATACAACTCCTAGCCCTGTAGGCACCTCCAGTGGCTGCGATTTGTGATCATCGATGCACCGGGACACCTAATGTAGATTATTTTGCACTGCATGTCTGTTCAAATTGCATGCGATTCTATGCAGTGCAATATGTGCCCATTCATTTTCTATTGACACAAATTGCACTGCAACGTTTCAGTATCGGGAACATTTTGCGCAAGTACGGATAGCCGCACAAATGCTTGGTATCGGCACAGAAATCGGCAATCTGTGCATCCCTAATTAGTAAAAATGTTTTTATATAGTGCCAACAGTTTGTGCAGCGCTTTACAATGTACAGGAAAACTGTACAATTCCAATACAGGTCAATACAGAAGGAATAGGAGGGCCCTGCTCATGGAGCTTATAATTTAAAGGGACGTGCTACAAGTGTTAATAGCTGCAGGGGATGATCTGATGGAGGTGGCTGAAGTACAGTTTTCTAGGTGGAGGTGGGATAGGCTTCTGGTGTATTGCATTATAAACACTATATTGCCAAAAGTATTGTGACACCTGTCTTTACAGGCACATCAACTTTAATGGCATCCCGGGTTTTAGGCCGTAGAGTCAATACTGAGTTGGCACATTTTTGCTTTGTGCACTGGTCCAAATCATTTGGTGGAGGGGGGATTATGGTGTGGGGCTCGACTTGGCCCCTTAGTTCCAGTTAAGGGAAAGTCGTCAGCATACCAAGACATTTTGGACAATTTCATGCTCCCAACTTTGTGGGAAGAGTTTGGGGATGGCCTCTTCCTGTTCCAACTTGACAAAACAAGGTCCATAAAGCCATGGATGAGTGAGTTTGGGGTGAAGGAACTTGAGTGGCATGCACAGCGTTTTGACCTCAACCCCATAGAACACCTTTGGGATGAATTGGAGAACCTTCTCGTCCAACGTCAGTGCCTGACCTCACAAATGTGCTTCTGGAAGAATGGTCAAACATTCCCATAGACACACTCCTAAACCTTGTGGACAGCCTTCCCAGAAGAGTTGAAGCTGTTTATAGCTGCAGAGGGTGGGCCAACTCAATATTGAACCCTACAGACTTGGATGCCATTAAAGTTCATGTGCATGTAAAGGCAGGCATCCCAATACTAATACTTTTGGTAAAACTGTATGTGTGTATATGTATAAATAGGCCAAGTGGCTGTCCTTGCTGCATTGTGATCACAGGAGGTTGACCACTCGGCATGGGGAACCTTTTTTTCTTTTTTTTTTTTTTTCCTTCTTTTCAATGAATGCAAAGTATTCTCTGATTGGAAAAAAGTAGAGAGCATGATGTTGCTGCCCCACCTCATCCAAACAAAAAACACTTTGTATAGATATAAAGCATTATCTGAATGGCATCAGTGCCGATCCAGTGACCACCTGTGTTCACAATGCAGCAGGACAGCTGCTCGGCACAGGACCCAGAAGCTAGTAGAGATCATTGGAGTAACTGTGTTTACTACAATGATATCCAGCTTCTAGAGGGTTCCTACAGGTATGGTATTTGCAACAAATACAATGCCTGGAATGTTTTCGAAGATTTTTTTTTTAAAAAAGCAGGTATTGGTGTATCTCTCCTCTCCCCCCCCCCCCCCCCCCCCCCCCGAAAGTTCGTGTAATTTTCATTTGCACATGTTTGAATCTAAAAACCTGCTATCCTTTCTCTTAACAGATCGCCCCTCTCCTCCATCAGGAAAGCCCCTTATCTCAGCCCTGCTGCCCTCATCGCTCACCCTCTCCTGGTCAGGTCCATGTTATGATGGTGGCAGTGCTATTCTGAGCTACAGAGTTGAAGTGAAACACGTTGGACAGAACAATTGGAGACTGCTAACAGATGCCTGCATCAACACATCGTGTCAAGTAAGTTCAGGATTGGTGCCGGGTGAGCAGTATCAGTTTCGAATACGGGCCTATAACACCTACGGAGAGAGCGAGCCTGGGGACGAGTCTGAAGTCATTACTATGTCATCCTCTGCAGGTAAGGGAAGACGTTTCTCTGGGTGCTTCAAGAACTAAGCTAAACACTATTTTTGAATCTAAACTAGCCACACATTGTAATTGTATTTTGATATCAGAAGAATACATGGAAAGTTACTGCAACAGAAGTGCTTGTATTTGGCGATTTCAAATGCTCCTTGCTTCTAAATGTCAGGAAAGGGAGGACTTAACAAGGCAATGGTCATGAATTGGTGGGGTATGCCAAATATTGTTGATTTGGTATACAAGACTGCAAGAGCATGTTCTCCGCAATTGAGGCGTGATGGGGAGGACGGGATCATTAGCTTTTTTTTTAGGAGGGAAAAAGAATGGGTTGATGTATTTCAAATGTTAGAGTGAGCATAAATGGCTTAAGGCATGGAAAGCATCAGTCTGTGGGCCATCCACAAGGTCCATGTGGAGCAAGTCTTCTCTGGATGACTTCATTGAGGATCTGCATCCATTCTATGTTGTTCAACAAAGAGGTTGATTTTCCAATGCTGGGAAATGGTGACTCAAGCCACTAAGACAGTGTCTCAAGATATCTTTCTGATTTTTGAATAGAGATCCTTGAATCATCAACAGCAAAGCCACCTGGGGGGAGGCAGAAATATATCTGAGAAACACATGTAGCGGTATGTTTAACACTTGGTTACTTAGCAATCTGCCAATCACCCTGCTACCAGACTCCCATCCATCAGTTAAGACAATGAACAGTCATTTGCACAGTTTTGTTACGTTTATTGCAGGACACAACTTAGATGGGAGAAGGGACGATATGAGATGCCCATAGCATTTAGCATATTGTAAGACATTATTCCCGCCTGAACCAGGGGACACATGTGTGCTTTCTACTCTATTCAGATACCCTCCATCTAACGGCATGTTGGTGTGTGGCTCCTGGCATTTAGCCAGCTGCTGAACCCATGGTTCTGGTCTTTTTTTACCATCTGTGGCCACTTTAGCGCATGGGTCCCTCATAACAGCAAACAGCTATCCCAACAGTTTTTGGTTTCTCCCCCGTGTTTAGGAGATATAGGCATTGTACGCTGCACATGACCAGCATCCCCTGATGAACCCGTCCTATGGGCGAAACATGTTGGGAAATCCATCATTGCTGTATTGTTGTAATTATCTACTATTGTACTAGTCAATACTGTATCTCCTTTTTCCCTTTCCTCTTCTTTTAATGTATGAATTCTTATTTTGTTTATCAAAATAAATGAATTTTTTATCATTTGCACCTCTAAAGTCCCATTTCTTTGCTTTTCGTTACTACCTGATCCTGCTGGTGGCCACAGCCGCATCCTGACCATCCACCTTGTGGACCTACAGAGCGGTGATTTGTATAATGTAGCCATGCTTTTGTTTTCACATCTAAAAAAAATAGTTGCCAATTTTTGTCTTTTTAATACAAACTGTGCCCATACTACTGGACCTAGTCTGGCGCTCCCTGCTGTTCTTTATTACCTCGTTCTTTTGAGCATCTCCAGCGAGAGTCTGGGGTTGAGGGGTAAATACGGCTTAGCTCAAAGAGTCTGAAATCAGAGAGAGATGATTGTGGTGGCGTTCCTGAAAATAGGAAGACAGACGTTTTATGCATGCGTATAAAACCTTTCTTTCAGTCTTCAAGAGAAGAGCTTTTCTGGGTAATAATCCCATTAAGATGTGAAGAGAGGTCTTGTCCCTCATCATGTGGTACAGCTGTGATACCACTCAATTTTCTTTAGGCCCTTTTCCACACATGCAGACCATTTGTTTCATCAGTTCAGTCGTTTTTTTTCAAAGAAAAAACAGATTCAGTTTACATCGTGTGTGTGTGTGTGTTTTTCTCTTTCTCTTCATCCATTTTTTCCACTAGCTGAAGTCCTTAACCACTGGAGTCCCAGGGCCATTTTTTCCACTTTCTTTTCATTTTCTTTTTAAATGATGAAAAAATAATTAGGCCTGATGATTACTTAAAACCCCTAAACATTACATCGTTTCTGAAAGCAGACGCCCTGAAGAATAAAATGGTGGTAGTTCCAATTGTTTGTCAAATGGTATTTAACTTTAGGGCACACAATAACTTGTGATACAATATAAAAGATGAGGTTGCACCGAGTAAATGCCCAACCTTACAGGGCCTCATCCCGCCTGGCCCAGATGTTTCCGGCGGCTGATGATCACTGCTGGAGGGGGTGCAAACAGCGGGGCACACTTCTTCACCTATGGTGGACATGTCCCGTGATTAAAACGACCCTCTGCCCTATAAAGTTCTCTCCCTTACATTTCCTTTTCCACAGGGCCCCTTCATCGGCTAAAGTATTTACGGGGAGTGTCACTCCACACTTACTAAATGCAGCCAAATCCCTGATCCCCAGATTCTGGAAACCTTTAACGTGTCCCACGTTGCTGTACTAGAAAAGGGAGGTAGATGCTATTATGGAAGTGGAAGGGTGGATACATATGGTCAGGGACCAAGAAGACAAGTTTTTAAAGACACTGGGTCAGGCTCGCTGTATTAATTCCTTGGAGATTCCTACTAACTGTAGCAGCTTCCTGGACCTCTAGAGGCCTGATGGTGACCTCCAGAGTCGGGGAGAGCTGACATCCATCTTCGTAGAGTGGGTTACCAGGCATGATGGGTGTAGTGCACGATGAAAGAATGGGTGCCAGTCACTTTTTAAATGCAAATAAAGAGCTTTATTGTCTTTTTTTAACAATAACTGTGGGAGAGAGGGTTAGGGCCAGGACACCCCTAGATGGATGCAATGACAATTGGCAGACTCTGAGACACAATAGGCAGACAGCTATACAGTTCAAAGCCTCCAGCCAGATGCAACTTCTGTATTGACAGTACTGCTGCCTCCTATAGCAGCTGAGCTTTTTAGAGCCGGTTCACATTAGAAGCGGCACGACTTGCAGGTCGCCTCACCGAGGCGACCTGCACACGACTGCCGCGGTGACTTGCAAGACGACTTCTGTATAGAAGTCTATGCAAGTCGCCCCCAAAGT
The DNA here is from genome assembly GCA_037952925.1 of Lithobates clamitans. Lineage (NCBI taxonomy): Eukaryota > Metazoa > Chordata > Amphibia > Anura > Ranidae > Lithobates > Lithobates clamitans. The sequence goes on from JBBGZY010001195.1 coordinate 1,076,611, forward strand.
AGTACAGGAACCTTTCTTCTAAGTCGGACCGATTTAGAACGGTTCCATTGTACAGAACGGGAGGCGACTTGTCAGGCGGCTAGGTCGCCTGACAAGTCGCCCCCGTGTGAACCGGCTCTAACAGTTTCCAAAGACCTTCACACACACAACTTGGCAACAGAGTATGGTTCTTCTCTTATCTCAGTTTCCCACTGTAGGTCTTCAATCATTGAGCTCCCAGTCTCTCACTAGACTTCTAGATCCCAGCCGCCCGCTGGATCCCCTGAGCTCTTCTACAGCTAACTTGCTGTATACTTCTCAAGCATCACCCCCGCTAACCCGCTAGGTCCCTGGCTTGGCACTTGCCGAAGCTTTCCCACTTCACCGTACCCGACTGGTGAGAAGACTGGGTACTTCAGGCTTACTCACAGTAGTCTCTGGTAATAAGGTGGATGGTCCCTTAGTGGCGACTGCTTCCCCTTTACCTCCGAACCACAACTGGTTCTCCGTGCAACGGAAACTCAGTAACTCTGTTGGACTCCAATCCTGCAGTCCCAACCCTACGCTGCTTCTCCTGCTCCTGGATAGGCCGCAGGCAGCCTAGCAGCCAGGTTAGGCTGCAGGCTTCTGGCCTAGCAACCCGGAAAGACATAACATACGTCCACCTAGACAGCTGTCCAGGTGGCACAGAACACAGATCACCTGACTCCACCCAAATAAATAGGCTCTCCCAGCAGGCCAAGGGACTAAAGAAACCCCTGCCAATTGGCTGAGACATCCCATCCATTCATAATCTGACCTTGTCGTTCTAATGTCACCAGCAACAGTGCCACCCAGTGACTGAGGAGAAAAGGTGCAGAAACCCTCTACATTACCTCAAACATGTGCCCCCCCCCCCCCCCACTACCCTCTTCCCCTTCCACTATACTTTAGCCACGTCTGAGCACTGTATGCATGCTGTACGTTATGGGCCAAATCGGGTGTGTATGTGGTGGAGACACCTATCGTACTTTGGTTTACCCTCACCTAATCACCCACTCCCGTGCTGATGATTGTGTGGAGATGGGTGGACAACTTGGGTTCCTTTTTTAGTGTATGATGCATACCTGCCCTGTACATGTGTAGTATAGTATACATTTTGCATTTGGTGGAGTTAGTTATGTAAATCAGATGTGGAATTTATGGTTCTACTTATTTGTGATTTCCGTTGCATGTACTGCACTTTGTATTTCTTGTAAACTTAATAAACATTCATTATGGGAAAGAAAAATAAGTCAAACATTAAGTTCTGGTTTTTGGTTCCATAGACTTCAATAGATTGAAAAACACAAAATGCACCTGGAATATGTGAACTGCAACATAGGTGTGAATTGAGCCTAAAATTGCATGCACCAATTCAATACCCTTCTTTTTTTTTTTTTTTCCAAAGCTTTAAAAGCCCCTACAGTTCATCAGTTTAGCGTTGCCCATGAGCTCTGCTGCTAAAATGATTGATCTCAGGCTGGTCATACACTGTTCGAATCTCAAGGCTATTGCTTACCAAGTTGATTGCTCAACTTTCCTTACCAAGTTGATTGCTCGGTTTGGGTAAAGCCAGCCTGCCAAATTCCTGTGTGATCACGGTCTCCTGGCAGGGATGGCTTCCCTTATACCACCCCCCTGCCGGGAGAAGACCACGGCTCGGCAGAGGGATTCCCGCATCATGTTGGTGGAAACAAGCAAATGTACTTCCTGCAACCGTGGCTGGTGTGAGCAGTGATATGTAACACAATTAGTTTTTTACGTAGGCGCCCATTGCATGAATTTTTGTATGTGGGGACGTACTTTTTTTTTTGCTTTGTGTGGTTTTAAAAAAAAATTACTTTTAAATATGATTTTATTGCTATCACATAGGGGACCAGTAGCCCCTATGTGATAGCATATACTGTAAGTGACAGGTCCTTTGGAGGGTGGGGGGCTTTATTGGGGTTTTTCTGCCTTCCTCTGGATCAACTGTGGGTACAGGATTGTATGTGTGTGTGTGTGTGTGTGTGTGTGTGTGTGTGTGTGTATATATTATATTTATATTATATTATATTTTTTTTTTTTCCAGCCAGACTAACTATGTATCATTTCTGCTGTCAGCGGGGGATGCCCCGCTGACAGCAAAGATAAGTCATTGGCTGGTAGGGATGGGCTTTATATTCGGGTCGAATGTTGGCTGTTCGCCGAACAGTGAACAATTTGGGGTGTTCGCGGCAAATTTGAAAGCCGCAAAACACCCTTTAAAAGTCAAAGGAAGAAATCAAAAGTGCTAATTTTAAAGGCTTATATGCATGGTATTGTCATAAAAAGTGTTTGGGGTCTTGGGTCCTGCCCCAGGGGACATGTATCAGTGCAAAAAAAACTTTTAAAAACTGCCGTTTTTTTGGGAGCAGTGATTTTAATAATGCTTAAAGTGAAACAATAAAAGTGTAATATTCCTTTAAATTCCGTACCTATAGTAAGCCTGTAAAGGGGCGCATGTTTCCCGTGTTTAGAACAGTCTGACAGCAAAATCACATTTCTAAAGGAAAAAGTCATGTAAAACTACTATCGCTAGCGCCGGCTATAATGAATTGTCGGTCCGGCAATACACATAAAAGTTCATTGATAAAAACGGCATGGAATTTCCCCACAGGGGAACCCCGAACCAAAATTTTTTTTAAAAAAAATGCGTGGGGGTCCCCCTAAATTCCCTACCAGACCCTTCAGGTCTGGTATGGATATTAAGGGGAACCCCGCGCCAAAATAAAAAAAATGGCATGGGGGTCCCCCTCAAAATCCATACCAGACCCTTCAGGGTCCATTTATACAACCTCTTTTTTTGCATTGATACATTTTTTTGCCTGATCGCATGTTCTGGATGCAAACCGAACAGGGGGGTGTTCGGCTCATCCCTACTGGCTGGTCGTCAGGATGATGGTAAGTGCCCGCTTCTGACAACCTTTTTGTCCGTTTTTAGGTCCGCTTCTGTTATTTAAATGAACCAAAAATAGAGCTATGATCCATTTAAAAAAAAATGATCTTTGTGGATGTGAACGAATAATTGGCTGTTTGTATCAGTTTGTCTGTTTTTCATCCATACATTGACAGTAGTTCTATGTACAAACGCTCTGCATGTGTTAAAGGGGCTTTTAGATGCAAGAAACTATGTAGCGCAAAGGACTGCCCATACAATCACATTGGTTCACTACGAAGTTCTTGGTATGCTCCGAGCATAGAATATGGAATGAAGGTGCTGCCTGTACCGATTTATATTTAGTAGTTGCAGAATTATATGAAGATAATTCCATTTTTCTGATCACACTCAGCAGATGGAGAGTCAGATTGTGAAGAAATTGAGGAATACAAGACGGTCACCATGAACATCACAGACCGTGTGGATACGTTGTACACCAGACTGGAGAAGCTCGGAGTGTAAGTGTTGGGCTGTGAAATACAAGGACAGCTCTTGTGCTTTTAGTTAATACGAAACTAAACCCTCCTATTCTTTCCAGCCAAGGTAGCTGCCATCTTGGCCTATGTTTGATCTGCAGTTGCCATGGTGCTACACGTGTGATCAAATGTAGCATTCTCGTCATGCCAGGAATGTAATTGTTTATTGAAACCGTTAAATCAATGGGTTTAGTTCCGCTTTAATTCATGATACTGTAAACGTTGAAACAAATTTTCACATTCATCTGCCAAGTCCTCATTCTGTTCTTCTCGATTGTCGACACCCTATTGCGTCTTTTTCAAATATTATGTCTTCAATCCACGCTCTGTTTTTTAAATATGCCCCATGTGCGGATTTCCTCCGGGTACTCCGGTTTCCTCCCACACTCCAAAGACCTGCTGGAAGGTAAATTGTCTCCTGTCTAAATTGTCCCTAGCAGAGGCGTAACTAGAATCTTCAGGGCCCCGGTGCAAGAAACCATGACCACCAGGGGCGTTGCTAGGTCTACAAAAGATCTCAAGCTAGAGTCCATAGCAGTGAAGTAAAGAAAGTCATATGCTTGGGCAGGCATACACATGTATATGGAATACGTGCGTGTATTTATAATATATAAATATATAATATATTATCGTTGCATATCTGAGTGCGGATCCACCCTTGCATCAGGGTCCCCAGAGAGCCCCCTCCTTGCATCAGGGTCCCCAGAGAGCCCCCTCCTTGCATCAGGGTCCCCAGAGAGCCCCCTCCTTGCATCAGGGTCCCCAGAGAGCCCCCTCCTTGCATCAGGGTCCCCAGAGAGCCCCCTCCTTGCATCAGGGTCCCCAGAGAGCCTCTCCCCTCCAGGGGTTCCCCTGTACCTGGCTGGTCTCCGCTGTCTGTGCACCTCCCAACCCCCAGCACATCTCTGTACCCCCCACCTGGGGGAAGGTAGGAGGCGGCGATCGGCAGCTCTATTGTGTCCAAGGGCTGCAGGATCTCCCTTGGGCTTGTAGTTCTCTCTCCGAATACAGTGGAGAGGGGAGGGGCACCTTGCCGATACATGCCCGGGTCAGAGGCCCTTACCCTCTTCACTTCATACATTCGGAGAGAGAACTACAAGCCCCAGGGAGATCCCGCGGCCCATGCGCACCATACAGCTGCCGATCGCCACCCCCCCCCCCCCCACTGCATACTATAACCGACAGCCAGAGGTGCAGGGGAGATGCTGGGTCGCAAGTGCGACTGTTGCGACCCTGAAAGTTCCGCCACTGGTCCCTAGTATGTATGAATGTGCGTTGGGGACAGGGACTGATGTGAATGTATGATATATGTAAAGTGCTGCGTAAATTGACAACACTATAGAAGTACCTGTAATATATAATGCTCAATTCCCATTATAGTTGGTGACCTGTAATACGCACACGTCTCTGGCACCTTTTAAAAGATGCTGAATATCTCCATCTAGTGGCCAGAAAAGAGAATTCGGGTTGGTAAAGTTTCCAGTGCTGTGAATTTTTAACCCCAGACTAATTGTGGTTTGCCCCCTTGCTCCAATCAAACTTCAGTCTGCCAATCTATATTTTCTCTTCAAACTATAAAGCTTGTAGCAAAAGGTACATCTGAAGGCTCTACACAGGTACCAAATTTACTTCCGATGTAATGCACAAGCCTTATAAAGGAAAATTAAAACTTTTTTTTTTTTTCACTACTTCCGAGTAAGCCAAATCTTCCATTCATGCCTTCCAGACACTGCAGATCACAGTAGGAGAGTTTGCGCAACAGAGGCAGTGCTGTCAGTCCAGAATGCAGTGGTCAGGACTAGGTAATGGCAGGTATTGACTGACAAGCTACATAATTGCTTGCAGTGCTCCTAGCCATGCCCCCTGCAATGTCTTCTTATCCCATTGTAGTTCAAACAGGCTCAGCATACATGAAGGTGACAATGCTACTTCTGAATTCAAGAGCAGTGCAGCCACATTGTCAGCTCAACAAAGGAATATGTGTGTATAATTATTATACACACGCATGTCCTAATTTTAAAGGGTTAGTTCACTTTTACCAAAATCTGCGTACACAGCTTGGTGGTGCCTGTAGATTATATAGTAAAAAAAAACACTGTGCAGCTTTGACCACAGTTAAATATTGACTTTGCTATAGGTGTAGGTCATGAATGTACTTTCAGAAGCCTGGCTGAAAAACTCCCAGAGATGGCATAATCCTATCAGGCCTTGATGCTAGGATCTGTCCATCTGATTCAAACCCCTTTTGCATGTGCTCTCTTTCTCTTGTTGCAGTAGATCTGAGGTTAGCCATGGAGGAGATGGTGGACCACACATGTACAGGGGTTTGAGACCTGGGAGTTTTTTGTCCGGCTTTGGGAGGTACATAAATGGCCTACATCTACTAGTCTTCTAGTAAGGACATGATTAACGTTTGGTCAAAGATGCAGTTTGGCTTTATTTATAGGCATCCCTTACCTGCATAGGCAGTGTTTTTCTTGTGTTTTTTTTTTTTTTATTTATTTATTTTTGGTAACGGTGAACTAACCATTAAATTTAGCAGTGTGGGGGGTGAGTTTAAGAAAAAAACATACACAATTGTATGATGTCTCGTTTCCCTTTCTGTTATGCAGCAGTAACCTGACTGTAATCTTTGTGTCGCTCTTCCAGGGGGAAGTTTGGCCAGGTGTTCAAGCTTCAGGAGAAGGCCACAGGAAAGATCCGGGCCGGAAAGTTCTCAAAGGCCCGGCTGCAGAAGGATATAGCCAATGCTCGGGCAGAGGTGGAATTGATGAATAAGCTCCATCATCCCCGGCTAGTATATCTTGTAGCTGCTTTCCAGGAACCGGGCTGGGTGATCCTGGTGATGGAATAGTGAGCAAATTTATACTTTTACAAGACTCGCTTGCTTCATTCGTCTAAGATCCTTCTTTCTCCTCCTTTTTTTTTTTTTGCTCTCTAGGTTTGTTGGTTTCCTTATGTCTTCAGGTTCTCCACTCCTCATAGATCATCCACTCTTCATTCTTCCACATTAAATACTGTCCACTCCTTTTCAGGCATTTTGGTTCCTTACCATCTGCCCGTCTGTCTCCATTTTCTTTACAGGGCGATATTGTCTCTTCCTTGCCTCTGTGATGTCACATAATATTCCTTCCACCACCTAGTTCATCACTAAACATGCCCCGCTCTTTTGTTCCTCTCTCGCTTTCTATCCTCTTGAGTGTAGTCAGTACTTGTATCTGGTTCCTCTAATGGTTTCCCCACTCTCTCTCTTTCAGTATTGCAGGAGGAGAACTATTTGAGCGTATTGTGGCAGATGACTTTGACCACACGGAGATCACCAGTGTTCAGTACATGTCCCAGATTATTACTGGAGTGGGTTATATGCACAAACAGGGCATTGTCCACCTAGACCTCAAACCTGAGAACATTGTCTGTGTCAGCAAAGTCAACACAAAGGTGAAAATTGTGGACTTTGGCCTGGCCAAGAAACTTGGTGAGTTACATTAAAATGCTCTAAATTTATTTTCAGCGCACAGATATCTGGATCGCTTGTTAGTTTCTTTGTGTGGTGAAAAAAGAATTCATCACATCAAAAAATAAAGGGACCTCAGTCCTACGCATTTGAAAATTTTAGATTAGTCACAAGAGGGAGCCTTTTTAGTTCATCAGTGTAAATATGCTGCATCTCCTTCCATTTAAAGTTCCTTGACATAGGAGTACATTGTTGGTGAATTGACTGGCCATGCATGGATTGAAATTTAGTCGGTTCAGCAGGCACAGGCCGAATTTCAATCGTGTATGGGCTAGCTGGTTCTTCAGAATAATAAAAGGTAAGAATCTGCAACAAAGTTTGTTAAAATCCCTGCAAAGTACAAAGATGGGGAATGTTTTAATATGGTGGTGAAGTACTGTAAATGTACCTACCAATCAAGTAGTAATAAGGAAAATTTAGGTGGCGTTGAACCAAGCTGATTTATTACAGAAAAAGTCCAGATTTCGATGCAACTTCTGCTACCTATGTCCACGGAATGCTTTGGCATCCAATCTTCACCGAAGAGATTCTGGATATGCATTTTTCATTCCATTCTGTTTGAATGGATTTGGTGTGTTTGGGTATTTTGTACAATGACGACAATTTTAGCCTGAAGTTATGCACTGTTTTTTTTGGTTTTTTTTTAACATATGTTTTAACAAGTGAATGTGAGAAATGACATCACTGAGGGGGCTAGGGAGGAGGTGGAATCTTTATGGGTAGAGCTCCAAAGGGATGAAGCTAAGGGGAAAATAATACTGGAAGTATGCTATAGGCCCCCTAACCTGAGGGAGGAAGTGGAGACGGATCTCCTATCACAAATTGGATTAGCAGCAAGGATGGGAAATGTTATCATAATGGGGGATTTTAATTATCCAGACATAGACTGGGCGGAGGGAACCGCGCATTCATTTAAGGCTCGCCAGTTCCTTAATGTCTTGCAGGACAATTTTATGGGTCAGATGGTAGACGCACCAACTAGAAATAAAACATTACTAGATCTACTGATTACCAACAATACAGACCTGATAACAGATGTGGAAATACGGGGCAATTTAGGTAACAGCGATCACAGGTCAATTAGTTTCAGTATAAATCACACAAATAGGAGACATGAAGGGAACACAAAGACACTGAATTTCAAAAGAGCCAACTTCCCTAAACTACAAACCTTGCTAAAAGGCATAAATTGGGATAAAATATTAGGAACAAAGAATACAGAGGAGAGATGGGTTTGCTTTAAGAGCATATTAAATAAGGGCATTAGCCAATGTATCCCATTGGGTAATAAATTTAAAAGAGCGAACAAACATCCTGGATGGCTTAACTCCAATGTAAAAATGCATATAAAAGCAAAGGAGAAGGCCTTCAAAAAATACAAGGTTGAGGGAACATCCACAGCATTCAGAATTTATAAAGAATGCAATAAGAAATGTAAGGGTGCAATTAGGATGGCTAAGATAGAACATGAAAGACACATAGCGGAGGAGAGCAAAAAAAATCCCAAGAAATTCTTTAAGTATGTAAACAGTAAAAAAGGGAGGACAGACCATATTGGCCCCATAAAGAATGAGGAAGGACATCTGGTTACAAAGGATGGGGAGATGGCAGAGGTATTGAATTTATTCTTCTCCTCAGTCTTCACGAGTGAATCGGGGGGGCTTCAGTAACCAAAACTGCAGTGTTTATCCTCATGACACATCACAGGAAGCACCTACATGGTTAACAGAGGACGGAATTAAAATTAGACTTGAGAAACTTAACATTAATAAATCACCGGGACCAGATGGCTTGCATCCGCGGGTACTTGGGGAACTCCGTCAGGTGATTGCCAGACCGTTGTTCCTAATTTTTACAGACAGTCTATTGACTGGAATGGTACCAGCTGATTGGAGAAAAGCCAATGTAGCACCAATATTTAAAAAGGGCCCAAAAAACATCCCTGGGAATTACAGACCAGTTAGCCTAACATCAATAGTATGTAAACTCTTGGAGGGGATGATAAGGAACTATATACAAGATTTTCGTAATAAGAATGATATCATTAGCAGTAATCAGCATGGATTCATGAAGAATCGTTCTTGCCAAACCAATCTATTAACCTTCTATGAGGAGGTGAGTTGCCATCTAGATAAAGGAAGGCCTGTAGACGTGGTGTATCTGGATTTTGCAAAAGCATTTGACACAGTTCCCCATAAACGTTTACTGTACAAAATAAGGTGCGTTGGCATGGACCATAGGGTGAGTACATGGATTGAAAACTGGCTACAAGGGCGTGTTCAGAGGGTGGTGATAAATGGGGAGTACTCAGAATGGTCAGGGGTGGGTAGTGGGGTCCCCCAGGGTTCTGTGCTGGGACCAATCCTATTTAATTTGTTCATAAACGACCTGGAGGATGGGATAAACAGTCGCATCTCTGTATTTGCAGACGATACTAAGCTAAGCAGGGCAATAACTTCTCCGCAGGATGTGGAAATCTTGCAAAAAGACCTGAACAAATTAATGGGGTGGGCGACTACATGGCAAATGAGGTTCAATGTAGAAAAATGTAAAATAATGCATTTGGGTGTCAAAAATATGAATGCAATCTATACACTGGGGGGAGAACCTCTGGGGGAATCTAGGATGGAAAAGGACTTGGGGGTCCTAGTGGATGATAGGCTCAGCAATGGCATGCAATGCCAAGCTGCTGCTAATAAAGCAAACAGAATATTGGCATGCATTAAAAGGGGGATCAACTGCAGAGATAAAACGATAATTCTCCCGCTCTACAAGACTCTGGTCCGCCCGCACCTGGAGTATGCTGTCCAGTTCTGGGCACCAGTCCTCAGGAGGGACGTACTGGAAATGGAGCGAGTACAAAGAAGGGCAACAAAGCTAATAAAGGGTCTGGAGGATCTTAGTTATGAGGAAAGGTTGCGAGCACTGAACTTATTCTCTCTTGAGAAGAGACTCTTGAGAGGGGATATGATTTCAATTTACAAATACTGTACTGGTGACCCCACAATAGGGATAAAACTTTTTCGCAGAAGAGAGTTTAATAAGACTCGTGGCCACTCATTACAATTAGAAGAAAAGAGGTTTAACCTTAAACTACGTAGAGGGTTCTTTACTGTAAGAGTGGCAAGGATGTGGAATTCCCTTCCACAGGCGGTGGTCTCAGTGGGGAGCATTGATAGCTTCAAGAAACTATTAGATAATCACCTGAATGACCGCAATATACAGGGATATGTAATGTAATACTGACACATAATCACACACATAGGTTGGACTTGATGGACTTGTGTCTTTTTTCAACCTCACCTACTAACTATGTAACTATATGTAGCTTTGACCTATGAAATGGACGCGGTTTTTGGCAGCACATGAAAAATGTATGGGAATTTTTGTTAATGTGATAGGTTAGAATGTTATTAATATGCAGTGCCACATAGAGGTGGACTGCAGTAATGGACAGGGGTTTGAGCATTGATAGCACTAGTTTTTTTTTTTTTCCTCCATAGAACCTGGTGTGCCATTGAAAGTGTTACAAGGGACAGCTGAGTTTGTAGCTCCTGAGGTCATTGCCTATGAACCTGTGGGGTTCACAACGGACATGTGGAGCCTGGGAGTAATCTGCTATATTCTGTAAGTATTGGGGGCCATTTGGCTGTTCTTCAGCTATGCTTTTTTTTACCTTTTAAGCCGGCCAACATTTTGAACTATGTACAGCCGTGGCCAAAAGTTTTGAGAATGACAGAAATATTAATTTTCACAAAGTCTGCTGCTTCAGTTTTTTTAGATCCTTTTTTTGTCAGATGTTATGGTATACTGAAGTATAATTACAAGCATGTCTGAAGTGTCAAAGGCTTCTTTTTGACAATTGCATTACATTAAGTTTATGCAAAGAGTCAATATTTGCAGTGTTGACCCTTTTTCAAGACCTCTGTAATTCACCCTGGCATGCTGACAATCAACTTCTAGGCCACATCCTGACTAATGGCAGCCCATTCTTGCATAATCAATGCTTGGAGTTTGTCAGATTTTGTGGGGGGGGTTTTTTTGTTCACTCGCCTCCTTGAGGATTGACCAATGTTCTCAATGGGATTAAGGACTGGGGAATTTCCTGGTCATGGCCCAAAAATTTTGATGCTGGTGTTCCCCAAGCCACTTGGTTATCAGGTTTGCCTTATGGCAAGATGCTCCATCATCCTGGAAAAGGCATTGTTCCTCACCAAACTGTTCTTAGATGGTTGGGAGAGGTTGCTCTTGGAGGATGTTTTTGTACTATTCTTTCTTCATGGCTGTGTTCTTGGGCAGAATTGTGAGTGAGCCCCACTCCCTTGGCTGAGAAGCAACCCCACACATGAATAGTCTCAGGATGCTTTACTGTTGGCATGACACAGGAGTGATGGTAGCGCTCACCTTTTCTTTTCCAAGCAAGGTTTTTTCCAGATGCCCCAAACAATCGGAAAGGGGATTCATCAGAGAAAATGACTTTACCCCAGTCCTCAGCAGTCAAATCCCTGTATTTTTGCAGAATATCAGTCTGATTTGTGGCTTCTTTGCTGCCCTTCTTGACACCAGGCCATCCTCCAAAAGTCTTCTCACTGTGTGTGTAGATGCCCTCACGCCTGCCTGCTGCCATTCCTGAACAAACTCTGCACTGGTGGTGCCCCGATCCCGCAGCTGAATCAACTGTAGGACACGGTCCTGGCGCTTGCTGGATTTTTTGGCGCCCTGAAGCCTTCTTCACAAATGCAGTGGAAATGTGTTTTATGGAATTAAGTTCATTTAATTGCAATTCATCTGATTATACTCATTCTGGAGTATATGCAAATTGCCATCATAAAAACAGAAGCAGCAGACTTTGTGAAAATTAATATTTGTGTCATTCTCAAAACTTTTCACCACGACTGTATGGGCAGACTGATCACTCAACCTGGGTGCAGCCAGCCTGTTGGATTTTACATGTGATGATGATTCGCAGCGCAGCAGGAAGGATTTCCCCGTCATTGACTGTGATGGGGAAATCAAACTATATTCTTTCCTGCAACCTGACTTCCATCTTCTCCTATAGAAACATCTCTTCCCTCTAACTTCAGAGCAATATATTTAAAGGAGTAATAACCCAAAACAAGAAATGTATATTAGGGGGGCTCTAAACCACCTCTTTGAGGCCCCTTACCTGCATGGGTAAAGGTGAACGAACCCAATAACTGGCAAAAGGATTTGGAATTCTGTTCAGCCAGATTTGTAATCCACAGAGAAATTGTATGTGTCGCATTTCTTGCAGGCTTACCCACATTTCGTGTATGGGGTTTAGTGAATTGGCTGATGGCACCACCATACAATCTCACAGGATCTTTACCATCACACCTTGGTATAGTGATATTATTGTCCTTTTGGTCACATAAAGCAACCGGCATCACAGGCTGATGTTTCAAGGCCTCATAGTGTCCCCTTTTTCAAGGCAGAGGTTCACTCCATTGCGAGTAAGGGAACCCGGCAGTGTAGCCTTACGGCTTCATGCTGGGAACCCTACTGCGCATGCACGAGGCTCCACTCCTCTCTCCTACTGGCCCGACGGCTGGGGAAGGAGGAGGAGGGAGCCCCAGCGATGATGCAAATACCCGCGGCTGAGGCTCCCGGAAGTGGAGACAGGATACCTGTGAAAGATGGGTATCCTGTCGTCGTCCCCCCCCCCTCCAAAAGGTGCCAAATGTGGCACCTGAGCAGGGGAAGGAGTACAATGAGTGAAAGTTTCACTTTCGGGTGGAACTCTGCTTTAACTTTTAACAGTTTTTGGGCTCTGCTAAATGCACCTTAGGACTTTGTGATGTAAGGAGCAGGTAGGTTTTATACTGTATATGTGGTGTGTAATGTTTTTAAGCATCAAACCAGCATCTTCTACTTTTCCTTCTCACCAGGCTCTGCGGAGATTCCCCCTTCCAAGGTGACAATGATGCGGAGACCCTGAGGAATATCACTTCTGGAAGCTGGGATTTTGATGATGAGACTGATGCCATTCTTACTGACTCTGCCAAAGATTTCATTAGAAGGCTTCTGCAGAAGAACATGAGGTGAGCTGTGGGCACTGAGATTAGGAGAATGTAAACGGCTCTTCGGTTTGGAAAAGGATAACTATTTATAAGCTCTGATTCGTAAATCTCAAGTCCAGCCCCCCCACCTTAAAGCAGTATTAAACCCAAAAGCAAACCGGATGTAACGACACCCCGAGTATGAAAGGGGTTAAAGTCGTTTAGGACATTTCAAACCCAAACACAAAGGCAGCTACCGAACACTCCAATCAGCCGAACAAGGAACCCATACAAATAATCCACCCCAAAAACGAGACACGGCTCTGTCTTCAGGTTCCAAGCAGGAATGAATCTTTATTCAAAAAACACATGTTATACAGATCCCACTTCAAAACATTTCCCCCCCACCCTTGGAAAACAGGGCGGGTTAAACTGTCCAATGACAATGGACACACAGGTCAGGTGTGCTTAACTTCTCATCAGTAACCAGTCTTAACAGGGGGGCTGCTGGAGGAATCCCCCCTCCCTCTTTCCTCACAGCAATACACATCCTGTGATCCAAGGCAGACAAACACAATAGAACATTGGAATACAGCCCCACCCCAAACTAGCACAGCAAACAGTGCACAACACAATGAGACAGCACACATTATATATACACACATATACAGCATTGAGTCTCTGACTAGCACAGATCATAGTGGGGTTCTCATTCACCTTGTGCCCCTATTAGTGACTCCCATCACAATGGCATATCCAGGGTCCCCAGAGTCTGTGCGTCTTGGGGGACATGGACCTGAATCTAAAGTAACGCCACCTCCAGGGTCCCCAGGCATACAGCTCACAGAGCACCGTCCCCCCAAATGCCAGGGACCATAATTGGTTTGCAGGAGGCTGGCATTCAGTCCCCTCCAAAAGCCTCTTTTCCGGCTAGGTCTGTCACATTTCTCCCCTTTCGGCAGGAGACTAACACAGGAGGAGACCCCGGACGGGTTGACTCCGAAGTTAGTCAGTAGTTCCAGTCCTCTAATGCTGGTATCCACACCGTACCCCAAACAAATTGTTCCAAACAGATAATTACTTACCCAGCCAACCTCTGCCTCTCTCGGAGAACACGCCCGCCGCTGGGGAGAGGCCTGGACTGGCCCTTCTCCCTGTAGTCTTTTCAGCTGCTGGAGAGAAGACAGGGTGACTGGGCTCACGCCATCATGCTGTTGGGGATCTGGGCACGGGTAGTCACTGGGTTGGCTTCAGCGGGGCCTCTCGGGGCATAAGCAGAAATGAGGGGGGCCAAATCATTCCCCAGTAGTACATCCACTGGCAAATCCTTCATCACCCCTACATTCACGTGTCCCGAACCAACCCCCCAATCCAGGTGAACAAGGGCAACGGGTAGCCGGAAAATGGTGCCTCCTGCTACCCTTACGACTACAGTGTCCCCGGTGTGTTGGCTCTCTGGGATGAGGTTCTTCCGTAGTAGGGTCATGGTGGCACCAGTATCACGTAGGCCATTGGCTACCTTTCCATTAACCCAGACGGTCTGCCTGTGTTGCTGCCGGTTGTCCTGGTTAGCTGCTTGTACTAGATCAGCCTCGTGCAGGACGCCCCAATGTTCTTCCTCCTCAATGCAGTGAGCCGCAGGCATGGATGTGCGGGGATTCCCCCCTGCTGGCTTTCTCCACGAGTGGGACTGCCTGGCTGGGTTCAACGGACAGTCTGGCTTTTTGTGCCCTAGCTGTTTACACCCGAAACACCTGAGGGGTTGTGAGTACGAGTATGAAAGGGGTTAAAGTCGTTTAGGACATTTCAAACCCAAACACAAAGGCAGCTACCGAACACTCCAATCAGCCGAACAAGGGACCCATACAAATAATCCACCCCAAAAACGAGACACGGCTCTGTCTTCAGGTTCCAAGCAGGAATGAATCTTTATTCAAAAAACACATGTTATACAGATCCCACTTCAAAACATTTCCCCCCCACCCTTGGAAAACAGGGCGGGTTAAACTGTCCAATGACAATGGACACACAGGTCAGGTGTGCTTAACTTCTCATCAGTAACCAGTCTTAACAGGGGGGCTGCTGGAGGAATCCCCCCTCCCTCTTTCCTCACAGCAATACACATCCTGTGATCCAAGGCAGACAAACACAATAGAACATTGGAATACAGCCCCACCCCAAACTAGCACAGCAAACAGTGCACAACACAATGAGACAGCACACATTATATATACACACATATACAGCATTGAGTCTCTGACTAACACAGATCATAGTGGGGTTCTCATTCACCTTGTGCCCCTATTAGTGACTCCCATCACAATGGCATATCCAGGGTCCCCAGAGTCTGTGCGTCTTGGGGGACATGGACCTGAATCTAAAGTAACGCCACCTCCAGGGTCCCCAGGCATACAGCTCACAAAGAGCACCGTCCCCCCAAATGCCAGGGACCATAATCGGTTTGCAGGAGGCTGGCATTCAGTCCCCTCCAAAAGCCTCTTTTCCGGCTAGGTCTGTCACACCGGATTATATTGCAGCTTACCAATTCTTTTTTTTTTTTTTTTTTTACCCTTATTTTCACCTGGTGATCCAGCCACTAAGTCTGATTTTCAAAAGCATAAGCTCTCTTATAGATGTATCAATGACAGAGTAGATATGAACCATTCACCACGACGGGTGCTTACAATGCTTAGCTTTATTTTATGTCAAACCTTCATCCCAAAAGGAATAGCGGTGCATCCGGAAAGTATTCACAGCGCTTCGCTTTTTCCACATTTTGTTATGTTGCAGCCTTATTCCAAAATGGATTAACTGTATTATTTTCCTCAAGATTCTAAAAAAAATACCCCCATAATGACAACATGAAAAAAGTTTGTTTGAAATCTTTACAAATCTTTATTAAAATAAAAAAAAATGAAAAAATCACATGTACATAAGTAAGCACAGCCTTTGCCATGGCATTGAAAATTGAGTTTGGGTGCATCCTGTTTCCACTGATTATCCTTGAGATGTTTCTACAATATGATTGGGGTCCACCTGTGATAAATTCAGTTGATTGGATATGATTTGGAAAGGCACACAGCTTGTCCATACAAGGTCCCACAGTTGGCAGTGCATGTCGGAGCACAAACCAAACCATGAAGTCTAAGGAATTGTCTGTAGACCTCCGAGACAGGATTGTATGGAGGCACAGATCTGGGGAAGGGTACAGAAAAAAATTCTGCAGAATTGAAGGTCCCAATGAGCACAGTGACCTCCATAAATGGAAGAAGTTTGGAACCACTGGGACTCTTCCTAGAGCTGGCAGTCCGACCAAACTGAACGATTAGGGGGGGGGGGCTCAGTCAGGGAGGTGACCAAGAAGCTGATGGTCACTGACAGCTCCAGCATTTCTTTGGTGGAGTGATGCAGAGATGGTTTTTCTGGAAGGTTCTCCTCTCCACAATCAGGCCTGTATGGTAGAGTGGCCAGACAAAGGCCACTCTGTAAAAGGCACATGATGGCTCGTTTGGAGTTTGCCAAAAGACACCTGAAGGACTCACAGCCTATGAGAAACAAAATTCTCTGGCCTGATGAAATGGATTAAACTCTTTGGTCTGAATGTCAAGCTTCATGTCTGGAGGAAACCAGGGCACCGCTCATCACCTGGCCGATACCATCGCTACAGTGAAGCATGGTGGTTGGCAGCATCATGCTGTGGGGAGGTTTTTCAGTGGCAGGAACTGGGAGACTAGTCAGGATAGAGGGAAAGATGCAGCAATGTACAGAGACATCCTTGATGGAAACCTGCTCCAGAGCGCTCTGGACCTCAGACTGGGGCGAAAGTTCATCTTCCAACAGGGCAATGACCCTAACACGGCCAAGATCAGAAAGGAGTGTGCACCAACTCTTCCCATCCAACCTAATGGAGCTTGAGAGGTCCTGCAAAGAAGAATGGGAGAAACTGGCCACAAATAGGTGTGCCAAGCTTCTAGCATCATACTCAAAAAGACTTGAGACTGTAACTGGTGCCAAAGGTGCTTCAACAAATACTTTATGTACATGGGATTTTTAAATATATATATATATATATATAATTATATTTATATACACATTTGCAAAGATTTCAAACAAACTTCTTTCACATTGTCGTCATGGGGTATTGTTTGTAGCATTTGTGAGGAAAATACATTTTATCCATTTTGGAATAAGGCAGTAACATAACAAAATGTGGAAAAAGTGAAGCGCTGTGAATACTTTACGGATGCCCTGTAACTGTTTGCTGTAACAAACCATAAAGTGTGAGCTGGGGTTTGGTCTGCAATGTGTTAGTGTATCTAAATCGAATGCAATGCTGTCCAAAGGTCCCTTACAGACACTCAAAGACAATGAAAAGTCAATCAGCTTTGTTTTTTATTGAGGGATTAGAACTTGGATGGGGTTAAGGAATTTATGGGATGCCCCGAAGATTTACAAAGATTTACACTCCTCTTCACCTCCAGCACAACTCTTGCTGCAGACTTTTCCTTCCTCTTCCTCCAGCACAACTCTTTAGGCACAACAGCACATGGACAGGCCTGACTCTGGTTCCAGCCAGGCCCTAGCAACAGCCCTTTGCAGGCAGGGACCACGGGCCTCTCTGGTGTAGCAACCAAGAATGTAAAGTTCTGGTGCTAGCTGATCCCAGTCAGCCCTCTTCAGGCCCTGCCAGCCCTCCTGGCTGCAGCTGCCTGTCTCCACCGCCCATTACACCTCAGTCCTCACTGGCTCTACATCCATCTCAGATTGCATCCTCCCAATTCACTCCGGCATGCCTCCCCAGCTTTCCTGGCTGTGTGTCACTCAGACACCTGATGGATCTCTCCTGGAGACTTGCCCGACACTTCCCCACTTCTATTCTAGAATCCTCTAGAAACCAGAGGGAGGTGACAGAGAAATGATGCTACATGTGAGTCACCTGCTGCTGCTCTAGGGCACTCCCAGCCCCACAGATCAAAACAAACAGGCCTAGCTTTTAGCTAGGCCTGATAAAATTTACCTGCATATAAAATTTTAACTCTAGCACCTATCTAGGTAGAGGGTGGTACACCAACAAGTTTTGGCTGTAACATTTTTTTTTTCCTTGACTCTAAAGCTTATTACCTGAGAGGTGGCACTTGAGCTAAAGCTCTGGACCAGCTACCAATACTGACAAGCTGTTCAAATAACGTGCACATCTGAGGCACCTCTGCACAGGAATGGTTTTAGGCCGTTGTAGCACCTCTGTACATGAACTGGTTTTAGGCCATTGTGTGGAATGAGCTTGACCTGAAAACTGACCTGGCTGCCAAAGGGAATAGTCTTCACAATGCCACTACATTTTATAATTGGTGTTTACTGTACATCTCTGCCCAGATCCCGTCTCACTGCAGAGCAGGCTCTGGATCACCCATGGATCAAGGACAAAGACATTTCCAGCACAAAGACCCTACCTAAGGAGCGGATCAGAAAATTCCTGGCAAGGCAGAAGTGGCAGGTATGACCCCATCTCCCCCAGCACCCTTTCTACACACACCCACCTCACCCAAACCCAGTGGTGGCTGGTGTGTTTGTTTTGTTTTTTTTGTTGTGGTTTTTTTTTTTTTGGGGGGGGGGGGGGGGGCGCGCGGTACCTCAAACCCCGCTCGCTGTCTTCCAGTTGGTCTGGCATCAAGCAGCGGGTTTTTTTGTCCTTTCCTACATCACGGCGGCCGTGCGTCTCCTCACCACCTCCTAGGCCTCCAATAGGATTGCCTGTCCTTTCAGCCAATCGGGTGATGGGTCTCAAGACCCGCTTCCTGATTGGCTGGGAGGAGGATCAGTGTTACATTAGCAAATATTCATTCGATATTATAACACACCTGGATGGGCTCGGTTTGCGTTCCCTGCTCCATGAGCCCACCCTCTTTTGAAGCCTGTTGGAGCTTCTGGCTCTAATCAGGTGCTTCAAAAAAACATCCCCCCCCTCCCCCCGCCCAATAGGCATCAGGCATCCTGAAAGGGGCTGGACGCATGGATGGGGGTGGCGCCCATGTGCCCTTAATGGACGGGCCAGCCCTGCCCAAATCCTTATTGTCCTATCTCATTGGAGATTTAGGAAGTAGTTCAAGTCAAAACCTCTCTACATATAAACCCATATAATAGTACAACGTAACTTCTCAATAAGCCTGTAGCGCAATTGATCTATTACATTTATATGTTTGTTCCCCTTAGAGGGATACTCAAATTGTTGTTGTAGGTGAACCAACATTTTTCTCTCGACTCTCTCCTTCGTAGATCTAATTGTGGGATGGCAGTCATATGTAACAGAAGAAAAAGAATCTAGTGCTCTCCATTTGCGTCCTGGGTCTGGACTTGTCAATGGGAGTTAAATTGTTAACCCAAAAAAAAAAAAAAAAAATGGATCTTGCTCCTTTAAAGCATGTTATATGACACAGGGCTTGTCCTGTATCATTTGGCTCCCTGTAAGACCTAAAGAACCTGGCTGATCCTGCCAGTTTCTCCCCACCCTTCTGTAAACTGACCACAGTGTATCATGGCTGCTGAGCCCTGACACCATGGTCAGTTTACGTGCCTCTGTCATCAGCAGCCTGCTATCTGCTCTACTTTCTTCTCCCGTTTCCTCCACCCCCCTCCCCTCTGTGTGCGAGCTGCCCCTCCCTGCTAATCTCATAACACTAACCTGTATACACCATCAGCACTGCCTACTATTCCAGTGTCTCTCTCTGTGAATGATTTATAAATGCTGTAAATACCTTATTTTACAGCTAAGATTGCGATCACATGACCAGCCAGCTCTCTCCTCCTCTCCTCCTCCCAACCAGACTGACATCAGCAGGGGAATCTCAGCCCCTCCCACTGCATCTCTGAGGAGAAAAGAAGAAAGCCGGCCAGTCATGTGATCGCAATCTCGGCAGAGAAATTAGGTATTTGTAGCATTTATTTTTATAAATCTCACAGAGGGGGATACTACAATAGGAGGCAGTGCTGATGGTGTATACAGGTTAGAATGGCCTAACAACCACTTTAAGGCGTTGCGCTGCACTATTATATGGGTTTATGATTGGTTAAAGTGAGGTGAAAACACTTTCATGGTGCTGACAACAATTTTATTGAAGATTTACTTATTTTTTCACTTTATAGAATTTGTCTTTTACAATCTAAATTTGCTTTGTAAAGGTGCATTTGTTCACTGCATTAGGCAATTGGAGGTTGCACCGATTTTAAGATCGTCACATTTGAAAACCTCTCTTGAGCCCTGTACCGAATTTCGGGCGGCATTGGTCAGTTCAATAGAAACCGTCCGACATTTGGTCCGTGTGTACTGCAGATGGCCCAACAGAAGCCGACTGAATGATTGCTAGCCGCTAGCAATAATCATGTGTTCTGCAGGTGGGGACGGCTTCCCCTGCCGGCAGAACACAATGGTTTCACAGGAGCGAATCTAGATATTTTCTTTCCTGCAACCTGTGCCTGCAGGAAAAAAAAATTGCTGTGTGTGTGTTTTTGTGTGTGTGTTTTTGTGTATAAACACTGGCACTTGATAAGTAATAGAATGGGAAGGCTGAATGACGAAACCTGATCTCTCCTGCAGAAAACGGGTAAAGCCGTCCTGGCTCTGAAGAGGATGGCGTTGCTCAGTAACCGGTCCGATCACAACTCTCCTGCCATAGAAGGTGCGCTATTCATCTGTCTTCCTTTCCTGCTATAATACACACAGTGTGAGATGAGTCACTGCAATGTTGTCACTTGAGACACCCACTCTAATGATCTGTCACTTTATCGGCTCACAGCCCATAATCGCTTTGTGACGCCATCGCAGGGCCTCGTGCATCAAGCTGTTAAAACGGATGTAAATTTCCCTATAGCCACCAGTCTTAGTCACACAACAACGTTCTCTAATCGGGTAAAGTTTAAATATGATTGGTACCTATGGGGGAGGCAAGGGAAGACATCTGCTCTTCACACGATCTATGAGGCTAATTAAGCGCAACACTAACATTTTAAATGTATTTTCATTTTTTTTTTTCATGAGCACATTTCCTGTATTTGGTAACTTTTTCCAAAAAAAATTTTTTTATTTTGTTTAGTTGCTTACCTGCTGTGCCTCTGAAAAGTGACCTCCAATTCAGATTGCTTTTCAATGGCAAGCAGTTTCTCAAGCAGTGTGGACTCCTCCTCTTCACCATCGGTTGTAACCCTGCAATTGTTACACCAACACTCTGCTGTAAGGCATTTGCCGCGCTTCTCCTTTCACTTGAAAAAGCTACTGCTTCTGTCACAATTGACGGGCAGTAAGCTCAAAGTGTTACTAAACCCAGGACTCTGCATTCACTATATCTGGCCTCCCACAGTACACAGAACATGGAAATGCAATGTTTTTAGTAAATATAAACTGCTAAATACCTTTTCTCATCAGCAGTATATAGCAGTCTTGTGACTTCTATCAGTGTCTGGTTAAAGCCTGTAGGAGGAGTTTTTCATACTGCTATGATTGTCCTATGAGGCTGCAGGACCCCTGATCCTCGGTCTGGAGTGCTGATTGGCCCTGTGCTGATCACATGCACCCTCCCAAGAAAAAAAAACACTCTCTAGCAATACACACCAAACTGAGCATGTGCAGAGTGCTTCCAAAGGCTCTGTACTATCAGGAGATGGTTTGGGGACAGTGGAAGAAGGTTAGGATCAGAGAAGACATTATCAAACACTTTTTTACACAATGCAGAGGATTAACCTCTTAGTTTCCACAGTGAGTAGAACAAGCATGCTTTACTGCATATACAGACTGATTTTACGGTTGTGGGTTTAGTAACTCTTTAAGCCAGGAGTCTCCAAACTTTCTAAACCAAGGGCCAGTTTATGGTCCTTCAGGCTTTGGGGGGCCAGTGGGAGTAAAGAAAGTGTCAGTGGCAGTAAACCATTTCCTTTAATTGATTTAGGGGGAGGACTAGGACCCCATTAATGGTGTCCGTAGGAGGAATGGTGCCTCAAAGGGCCAGATAAAGGAACGCAAAGGGCCGCATTCGGCTGCTGGGTCAGTTTGGAGACCAATGGCTTAAACAAAGCATTGTGCCTGCAACATCTGAACACCCCTGGCTGCTGCAGGAGGGCAGTTGAGGGGGCTAAAAAAAAGGTTTAAAGCACATGTTTTTCTGCGTCTCCCCCCTCCCACCCCAAATTGTAAGCCTTTGTCTGCAACAACGATGCAGTTTTTAGACCAGATAATCAAATGACGCCACACATTTTGTATAGTCTTTGACATGTATGTATGCAGTTATCCATATGTAATTTTTAAAGAGAACTGGTCAGCTTTTTATTTTTTTTATTTTTTTTTTTTGCATGTTGCCCTGAGTGCAACTAGAACTTGCTTCTTTTACTCCTCTATAATCCTTGCCCCCCTCAAACCTAGTCATGCTCACACCCCGTCCCTCTATCTTATATTGGTGCTTTTGTTGCCTTCTCATTGGGCAGTGGGATTTGGAGGGTGGAGATTAGCTCCTTGGGGGCAGGGCTTGTCTGCAAATCAGAAGTTGAGCATGTAGCAATAGCGTAGGGCCAGGGCCGCTGATAAAACTGTACTGCCAGCCATCCTGTACCGGGCCCCATCAGCTCAAAAGGAGGGCCAGCTGAACTGCCTTTTTATTGCTGACATTTGTGGATCCGTTCAGGGGGATCAGTTCTTGGCTTGGCCCCTTCCTTTCCTGAATTGACAGATCGGTAACTGTCACTACTGTGTCCGTTTACCACGGAAGCATAGTAAATTGTTTACTATGCCTCAGTTTTGAATGAACAGGAAGCCTCAGAACGGTTCCCATTCATTCACTGTGCAGTGCAGTAGAGGCTGTAGATAAAGGGACTGATGAATCTACAGTATGTCCTCAATCCCTTTCCCTGTCAAATGTGAGACATCAGAGGCTTGTTTAGACCCCTGATATTTCACCAAAGCCCCTCCAAAAGGGCAGATAAAAAAATAGTGTAAATATAAAATAATAAAAAAAAAGTGAAAACCTTTTTTAAATTAAAAAAAACTTTAAGGACAGGTTCAAATGTGCTTTGCTCTCTGAAGAGCAGCCAGCATTTGGATCGCTCTTCAGAAAGCATTTGACAGGCCTGCTTTAACCCCCCACCAGCAAACCAATGCATGCAGTTGCAGAGCAGTGCTGTTGACTTGAATGAGTCTTGTTCCATGGTGTTATCATTTCTGCCATGGCATTTTAGTGAAGGTTATTGATATTTTCGGGGGGGTTGAGGTAAGCTGTACGGGGCCCCAGGATTTCTAACAGCCCTGCCCAGTACCCCAGTGTATATAAGAGGGTGTTCTAGCGTTTAAAGATTGATGGCAGTAACCTTCTAATATTATGCTGGCCTGTTAGCATTATCCTTTGGAATGCTGATATTTTCCCTATAACCATTAACCTAGAGTTCAATTAAAAAAAAAAAAAAAATTTTATTAATTGTGAAATAAAAAAAAAAAAATTCCACCGTGTGTCTGAAAAAGAACTGAAAATGAAATGGACTACAGCTACTGTGCTGGTTCCATATATGAATCCTTTGTGTGTTGAGGGATCACATTTCTCTCTATTGTATTGTTAGTATCCTGGGAGTAATGCAATTATCTTCAGTGTAAAACGAACCAGATGCATGAATGTCTCTAAGCATTTATTATCGGTGATGAATTCCGATTTTCCATAATTGTACATCTGCTGTCTTATTGTAGAGGTTGGTGAAAGTCAGGAAGTGTTCAGTTTCCTGCAGGAACAGCTCCAGAGGCCTCCTGTCTTCTCTTCTCAGCTGGAGGACCAAGCCGAGGTGGTGGGCAGTTCTGCTCGCTTCCATTGTCACATAGAAGGTAAGAAGCTGCCAGTGGGGTTCTCAAATCATGCATACCCCCAGATCTTTGTCATCTTTTCTGGTACAAGTTTAAAGGGCTGTCCACTTTTGGATTGAACCTCTTTATCATGTTTTTTCTGAGCTATGAGGCCTTCAGTGTTCTGTGAGAGCCAGTTCCTTATGGTATAAGAAGATAAGTGCAAAATGTCACATGATATTTGCGCAACTGTTTTTAAAGCAAATTTTCTGGAAAAAATGTAATGAATTTTAGGGCAAGCACACACAATTGTTTGGCTAAAAGATAAGGTTGTGCCCGTGATATTGCAAAAAATGACGATACTCACAAATCTCCAAAGATGATGTAGTAAAAGCTTTTACAGATCATTAGTTTAGAGTTAAACAGGAGCTCTTGTGCTAGAAATATTTTTCATTCTGATGTGTCACAGGTTTGATGCAACCGCAGTTTACATACGCATGTGCATCCTGGGCGTTTGCACATGTGCACGAGGCAACGTGGGTTACAGCAATTTTTTTTTTTTTTCAGATATATTGGGGGGACTAATAGTCCTCAATGTCTCCCCAGCCCTTCACAGCATCTAACCATGCACAGATCTGCTTGTTTAGATGTGTCCCTTGGTTTTTCAGGCCAGGAAATGAAACCGGAAGTGATGTCATTATCATTCATCATCAATCATCATCCCCCATTCATCCATCTATATCCATCTCCATCTATCTATTCATAGATCCATCTCTTTATCCATCTATAGATCCATCTCTTTGTCCGTCCATTCAGAGATCCATCTCTTTGTCCGTCCATCCAGAGATCCATCCAGAGATCCATCTCTTTGTCCGTCCATCCAGAGATCCATCTCTTTGTCCGTCCATCCAGAGATCCATCTCTTTGTCCGTCCATCCAGAGATCCATCTCTTTGTCCGTCCATCCAGAGATCCATCTCTTTGTCCGTCCATCCAGAGATCCATCTCTTTGTCCGTCCATCCAGAGATCCATCTCTTTGTCCGTCCATCCAGAGAGCCATCTCTTTGTCCGTCCATCCAGAGATCCATCTCTTTGTCCGTCCATCCAGAGATCCATCTCTTTGTCCGTCCATCCAGAGATCCATCTCTTTGTCCGTCCATCCAGAGATCCATCTCTTTGTCCGTCCATCCAGAGATCCATCTCTTTGTCCGTCCATCCAGAGATCCATCTCTTTGTCCGTCCATCCAGAGATCCATCTCTTTGTCCGTCCATCATTCATAATCTCCGGTTTGGATATACCTCGCTTTCACATGTTTCTTCCTCCAGAAGCTGGCAGATGTGGTCCCGGGCTCCTGGTAAGTGCAGGAGAGCTCGGGAACCACAAAGGGGTCGGGGGGGGGGACCCCGCTGCCGCCTGTTGCTTCAGAGCCGCTGCATCGCTTTAGCTTTCAAGCCCACAGCCTGCTGAACAAATGGATCACAGGCAGCCATCAAGAACAAGATACTGCAGCCATCAGCTTGTGATTAGCAGTGCTCTCTTTGGATGTAAAAAAAGTACGTCCAAAGGGCTTAACTGGTTAAATTGAAATGGCAATAGGTGACAGAACATAGCTTTTGTCTGAACGGCGGCATAATGCTCATGTTAAAGGGTAGCTCCACTTTGTGGGAAAATAAAGTAAATATTATAGAATATAAAATTGCTAGACAAGCCATATTGTAATTCAATGTGATAAAATTTTCCCTTTTCAGTCTGCAGCCTCTATAATTTTCTGTAAAATTCAAAGCAGTATGGCAACGTGGAGGTGTTCTGTATATCATTGGTGTACTGAACGCCCCTAGAAGTGTCATTTTTCTGCTTGTGTGATTTTTAGGTAACTGATTTTTTTTTTTTTTTTTTTTTTTTTCAAAAGTCTAATTTTTGGCATCTGCTGCAATAGGAATTAGTTTTGGTCCCCAAGGATTAAATACTTTCTAGAGCGAATCTTGCACTACAGCTTTTCTCATCAGAACATTGAAGGTGCACCAGGTGATTATAATAAACCAGACCGTCCCATTCAGAATCAGTTTTCACAGGACATTGGGGTTGATTTACTAAAGGCAAATCCACTCTGCACTACAAGTGCACTTGTAAGTGCAGTCGCTGTAGATCTGAGGGGAAGATCTGAAATGAGGGGAAGCTCTGCTGATTTTATCATCCATTCATGTACAAGCAAAAATGCTGTTTTTATTTTCCTTGCATGTCCTCCTCAGATCTACAGAGACTGCACTTCCAAGTGCACTTGTAGTGCAAAGTGGATTTGTCTTTAGTAAATAACCCCCATAGTGAAGCAAACTGCTACAAAAAAAGGTAGGACTCTGCTGTAGCGTTTCAAGTCACTGCAATCGACCTAGATGACGCAGAGGGGCCTGTGTGTTTTGGTGGTTTTTTTTGTTTTTTTGGGGGTTTTTTTCCCCCCAACAAAAGTGAAATTACAATTTAAGTTGTTTGACTCGCTTTTGTCAATCTTTTTTTTTTTTGAAACCACGCACTAGAAATAGATTGGCTGTAAGCAGCATAGTTCTGCTTTCAGGCACTTTTTAGAGGTGAGACCTAGGAGGATTCCGAGAAGGTTGTGTCATTAATGAAGAAATGGGAAGCTTTCCTGTGTTAGGGTAAATGTATTCACATCCTGACGTTAAGGGGGGGAAAAAAAAGTACAAATAAGTTCTACACTGAAGAATGATTTGTTTTCTTATCTGAACTTTCCCATCCCTTGGCTAGGGTCCTCCAAAACTGGTAAAAGTCACTAAGAGCACCGATAGATTTATTGGTGTGTGAGAAATAACTTTAAGCAGGTTGCAGTTTGCATATTACAGGTGCATTTTGTGTTTTTTAATACACGTATTTGATCCATTGCAGTCTATGGAACCAAAAACCAGGAAAATTTGTGGCCCTTTCCATAAAATGCACAGATGTGAACTACATCCATAAGAAACCAGGTTAAATGGACTGTAGTTTGTTTCTGCAAAACTGAAAATGCGCTAAAAAATGCATAGGCATGAAATAGGCCTGAGTGTTTTTACTAATCTCTTTAGAATGAACAGAAGAGCTGCTACTCTGCTGAAAATTGAGGGCTCAGCTACACTGACAACAGAGCATACAGTGCATCTGGAAAGTATTCACAGCACTTCACTTTTTCCACATTTTATGTTGCAGCCTTATTCCAAAATGGATTGCATTTATTTTCCTCAAATTTCTACAAGCAATACCCGATAATGACAACGTGAAAGAAGTTTGTTTGAAATCTTTGCAAATTTATTAAAAATAAAAAAATAAAATAAATCCCATGTACATAAGTATTCACAGCCTTTGCTCAGTACTTAGTTGAAGCACCTTTGGCACCAATTACAGCCTCAAGTCTTTTTGAGTATGATGCTACACACTTGGCACACCTATTTTTGGGCAGTTTCTCCCATTCTTCTTTGCAGGACCTCTCAAGCTCCATCAGGTTGGATGGGGAGCATCGGTGCACAGCCATCTTTTCAGGTCTCTCCAGATATGTTTAATCGGGTTCAAGTGCGGGATATGACTGGGCCACTCAAGGACATTCAGAGTTGTCCCATAGCCACTCCTTTGTTATCTTGGCTGTGTGCTTAGGGTCATTGTCCTGTTGGAAGATGGACCTTCACCCCAGTCTGAGGTCCAAAGCACTCTGGAGCTGGTTTTCAGTGCATTGCTGCATTCATCTTTCCCTCAATCCCAACTAGTCTCCCTGTTCATGAGCGTTGCCTGGTTTCCTCCAGACCTGACGCTTGCCATTCAGGCCAAAGAGTTCAATATTTGTTTCATCAGACCAGAGAGTTTTATTTCTCATGGTTTGAGAGTCCTACAGCTGGATTTGGCAAACTCCTGGCAGGCTGCCATGTGCCTTTTACTGTGGAGTGGATTCCATCTGGCCACTCTACCTTACAGGCCTGATTGGTGGAGTGTTGCAGAGATGGTTGTTCTTCTGGAAGGTTTTCCTCTCTGACAGAACTCCAGCGTTTCTCTGTGGAGAGTGACCACCGGGTTATTGGTCACCTCCCTAAATAAGGCCCTTCTCCCCCGATCGCTCAGTTTGGCTGGTGGCCCGCTATAGAAAGAGTCCTGGTGGTTCCAAACTTATTCTATTTACGGACCATTGGGACCTTCAATGCTGCAGAAATTTTTCTGTACCCTTCCCCAGATCTGTGCCTCCATACAATCCTGTCTCTGAGGTCTACAGACAATTCCTTGGACTTCATGGCTTGGTTTGTGCTCTGT
The DNA here is from genome assembly GCA_037952925.1 of Lithobates clamitans. Taxonomy (NCBI): domain Eukaryota; kingdom Metazoa; phylum Chordata; class Amphibia; order Anura; family Ranidae; genus Lithobates; species Lithobates clamitans. Next base: position 1,104,666 of record JBBGZY010001195.1, read on the forward strand.
CATGCACTGTTAACTATGGGACCATTGTATAGAAAGGTGTGTGGCCAGGATTTGGAAAGGCGCAATCAAGTGAATTTACCACAGGTTGACTCCAATCAAGTTGTAGAAACATCTTAAGTGCCGGTTGACACAGGGGCGACCTGTCAGGCAACTTGTCAACCTAACAAGTCGCGTTACATTCAGTACAATGGAACCGTTCTAATTGGAGCAACTCAAGTCGCTCCGACTTGGAAAAAGGTTACTGTACTACTTCTATTAAAGGAGTCGTTTGCAAGCCGCTCTGAGCGGCATCAGAGTCGGACAACTTTAAAGCCGCCCCTGTATGAACTGGCACTAAGGATGATCACTGGAAACAGGATGCACCTGAGCTCGATTTCGACTGTCACGGCAAAGGCTTGTGAGAATACTTTTATATAAATGTGATTTTTTTTTTTTTTATTTTTTTTTTTTTTTTTTTTTTTCGTGTTTTTTATTATTTTTGTAATAAATTTTGCAAAGATTTCAAACAAACTTCTTTCACATTGTCAAAAAGTGAAGCGCCTTGACTACTTTCAGGATGCACTATAACTGTACACGGCACAGCGTAAAATAAAAAATTTCAAAGCTGAACTACATCTTTCATTCGTCTTTTATATCTGCCTGAACTTTAATATGCTCATATTTTGCTTTAAACTGGTTCCTCCTTCCATACATTCAAGTTGAATGGCGGAATCTTCCTCGCTGGGAGATTTTATTGTGACAGCAAGGACTGTGCACTATCGGAATACAGTGGATCTCTCCCACTCTGCACTGTAAGGGTTAAATGCTCTTCTAATGTGAAAAGCAAGACACATATACCGCGCTGTCGATTGAGGATGGTCAGTTAGCAGCCAGCACAGCAAGGGATCAATTGAAAGATATATAACATGTGGAAAGTAAGTGCAGCACTAATAAGTAGTCTCCGAATAAACTGAGACTAGAAAGTGTGAATAAATGGAAAAATTACAATATACGTGAACTACAAACCCTTAACCAGACAATAATTAACAAAGTGTAATGATGACAGTGTGCACATAATGCAAACAAATAGTGTCCAAAGATGATGTCCAAAGGGCAAGTCACTAATATATGAAACAGTCAGTGAAGGTGATCCAAAAAATATGATGGAAATATCCAAAACGTGATTGAAAACAATCAAGAAGTGAACTGAGCATCAGTGTGAATAGAGGGCAACAAATTGTGCTTAAAACTTGCTGATATATGGTCCACCACCAGAGAATCCAAGGCTTACCAGAGATTGACTCATTAGGTGTATACCTGTTTGAGTTCAATCGGGCTTGTGGTCTAACACACCCAGGGAAGACTACCTCGGTAGACACGACCTCGGTTAGATGATAAACTCCAGCAGTGGACCTCAATGGGATTTGTTTTAGACGGGAGACCAGATGGATAGTTTCTCCAGTATAATGTGTTTACAGCAAAAGAGAAGAAGGAAGGCACATAGTGTGATTCCGTTTTTAAAACCGGAAAATATTTATTATAAAAAAAATACACTCACATTTTAGTGGATAAAAAGCGCTTCTGATAAAAAGCAGTGGCTTCAGCAGAGCATCTCCACGCGTTTCATCTCATAAGACTTCATCTAAATGCTCATCTAGCCTAGGTGGCGGGGAAAAAGGTATTTAACGAATTTCATGGTTGGCTTCTTCCATCTATAATGCCAGTCCACAACAGCATCCTTCTTATGGCACTTTGGGCTCCAGTTGCAAGCTCATCTTCCCTTGTCCTGTACATGATGATGCCAAGGGTGTGCCAGGAGCTCTGGACAGAGGAGAACCATAACCTTGGTAAACCACTTGCAAGCTATATAGATAGATCGATGGATAGGGCTCAATTTCAAGTCCTGAGCTACTAGCCAGGCCTTAGGGGTTGGGTGGGGCAACTGGTGGCAAGCAACCTTTATTCCACCCCTGAGCACGCCTTCATAAATTATCTCATGAAATGACACTGAAATGTTTTGTGCAGAATGAAGTTACAAAAATAAATCCGATGAACTTCTTTATGAAGGCAGCCTCACCTGTGCTCATCAAGGCAGCCTCACCTGTGCTCATCAAGGCAGCCTCACCTGTGCTCATCAAGGCAGCCTCACCTGTGCTCATCAAGGCAGCCTCACCTGTGCTCATCAAGGCAGCCTCACCTGTGCATAGGAAGAGGATTGCCGGCAGGATTATCAGAGAATGGGGAACATCGCTGTAACAGCTTTCATTTGAATTGCTACGTGTTCCCGCCGCTCGCCGTCACATACAACAATGTTCCCCGCTCTCTGTTAATCCAGCCGCCTGCCATCCCCTCTCTTCTCCTTGGCAATCGCTGGGAGAACAGCTCCTATTCAACCCTTTTTGGCAGGGCTCGGCAGCCCGCGCAAGTGGAAAATTTGAGGGCTGGATATAGCACCCCTTGACTAAATGAGCATTTAACCTTTGCAGTGCCGGGAGCTCAGCTTTAAGGTCCAAGAGCAGAACTGTGTAAATCGAAGGACTGGGTAGAAGTACCTTGCCTTCTTTGGAAAGTATAGGTTTACATGTAGCTGGTTCTGGTTGCTAGCTTTTGTAAAAAAGTCCAAGGGCTATTGTATGCAATATTGGGGCAGGGTTCATCCAGCACCCAGGCAAGGATGCAGAACTGTGTTCCCTCCCCATGATTAACGCATTCTATAGAATGGGTTTACTGCCTTGTGTCCATTCTCTGTCCCCTTGTCTCGCTGTGCCCAGGGCAGCCACCCCTCCTGGCCCATTGTATGTGGGCATATTGGCATATTTAGACCTTGCACTCCACATTTGCCAAAAGTACCACCCAACAATTGAGTTCAAAGGCAAGCCACAAATGCTTTTGTACATTTGCCATAAAAGTGACACCTAATATTTTATGTAATTAAATATATTTTTGTTTGATCATCTGTTACACTGCCTTGTCTGGGCAAAAGTAAAAAAAAAAACCTATGCAATACATGCCTGTTTCCCCAAGTTTTGTCTCATTAAATGTGCTGTAGGTACAGAAATACCTGTGATCCTGCCAGAAATCCAGCGTAAATCCCACCTAATCGCTGTACATTCGTTATAATTAGCTGCAGTTAGTTTCTGAAACCTTTTTTGCAGAACTGTACATATTGTTATAACACTTCCCATAACCTTTTCTGAGTGTACAGTACCATGACTCCTCCAACACGTTCATTGGACTACTAATAAAATCCCCACACTGGATAAAATAATACATAGTGAACTAGAGCTATATATTTTACATATTTCTTTTGGAGTTCTTCAAGTTTTTCTTCTTTCAACAGGTTTCCCAGACCCTGAAGTGCTGTGGTTTTTCTCTGGACAGGCGATCCAGGAGTCCAAGAAGTTTCAGATCGAGTATGAGGATTCTGGTAGCTGTACGTTGGTGATATCGGACGTGTCTCTGAGCGAAGTTGGGTTATACTCTTGCCAGGCCTCAAATGCCCATGGACACACTGAGACCTCAGCTAGACTAACTGTCCACCAATTACGAGCCCAGCGACACTCAAGGGAGTGGACTGAGAAGACCACCTGACTGCATTACCAAGGCAATCCACGTTAATTTTTACCTGTGTATAGGGGAACAGCATGATCTTCACCTTGTAAAGTCTTCTAGTCTGTATATAACCTGTGTTTTTGTATTTTTTTTTTCTTTTTTGGTATATGGCAGATTTAATCCCAGGGCTGTTCTCCTACACACAATCTGAACTGGGCTTGATTTAAGGCAGAAAGCATTATCCCCATCTAATTGGTTTCACTGATTTGACAACTGGACTTTGAGGTCAAACGTTGACATTTTGAGTGTTGTACATCACCATTGGTTTTACGTTGCCTATTTAATATTAATTGTGGAATGTCATGAGATTTTATATATTAACATGGTGCAACCACATTGGTAATCCAAAACCAAGCTCTTGTATTGGTCGACATCCAGTGCCAACTCTTCAAAGGTGGTGCTACGGTAACCTGCCATTGTATTCAGAACATGGCTCATTTTTCTTTTGTAGTAATTCAGTCCCTGAATAATGATGCCACTTACTAAGACCTAGCCCATGGGTGCTCAACCTGTGGCCCTCCAGCTGTTGCGGAACTGAAAGTCCCATCAGGCCTCTGCCTTTGGGAGTCATGCTTGTAACTGTCCGCCTTGCAATGCCTCATGGGACTTGTAGTTTAGCAACAGCTGTAGGGCCACAGGTTGAGCACCCATGAGTTCTAGCCTGTCAATTTAGATAGTCAGATACCCCCCCCCAAAACTGACTTTTATTTACAGGCTAGACTGAATCAACCAATGACAATGTATATGTATTTGGAGATTTTCCAGGAGTGGTCTAGGCTAATCCCTGAAGACTCTTGCAATGCTGTAACAGAAGAGTCCAGAAAGTCCAGCAGGGGGACATGGGTTCTCAAAATGTTGGCTAAGTAGACTTGAGAACCTGAGAGATATTAGAAGCCAGTCAGTGATCCAGCTGTCTGCCATCTCCTGAAATATCGGTCTGATCCCTGAAGAACGTGCTACTCATGACAGGTTCATTTCATGCTCTACTGAAGTCTTTCACTCTTGGGTTCCCATGTAAAAGCTCTTTAGCGATGTGACTGAAACTTGTGGATTACACTGCAGCAAAGTGCCATTATTTTCATGTTTGTGTGTTTGCTTTGTTTTTTTGTTTTTGTTTTTTTTGTTTTTTGTTTATTTGAAAAAGTAAAAAAAAAAAAACTAAATTTTGGGCAGTATTTTTTGAAGCGGGCAAGTCTTTGATCCCCAGGTTTCCATGCATCCTGAGGCCCTAGAAGAGAGATCTTCCACTACCTCAGCAAGATTGTAGTAGGTCAAGAGCTTGGCTGTTGATCTGAACTACTGTTATGACTTTTTAGTCAATGGTTTTCAAAATGTATGGCAGGAGAGGTGAAGATGGTGACACTGGCAGCAAGGAGCCAAGCTCTGTCATGCCAACGCTGCAGGCATGACACATGAGGTCCTCTTTACTCCACCTAAATTGAGACGTTTGAGATGGTCTTGTAGGTGGACTTGATTTTGGGAAAATTTCTGTTGGCAATAGTCCCCAATCAGATTGCAGGGGTGGTTCTGTCTGTGTCAGACAGGATCTGGAACCTTGTTGGTGATTGATTATTGTTGAGCTGATGGCAGCTACGATAAAATGTGATTGGCTCTCCCTGAGAGACAAGACTAGGGCGAGAGCGATACATTCCTATAAACTGGCTAAGGATTTCCTTCCTACTTAAGCGACAGGGGAGAGTAATCCATATTTGTATCTACTCAAAGCTAATGTAGAATAACAGGATTGACACAAGGCACTTATTTCAGAACACATATTCAACACTGCGAGGAAAAAAAAAAAGTTTCAAAAGAACAGGCCCTTTAGAAATTAAAAGCCATCTCTAGAAAACCTTTTTTCAATTCCTGTCCAGATGACGTGGTCACTGGGACAGAAAGTAATGTTGACTCTTAGACTGCAGTTAAATCCTGACAGAGGTTCTAACCCTGACAGGGGGGAGTTTGCCTGGGGTTATGCTTTAATAGACAATTCTAGGCTGATGTGTAATTTAACCTTTTGTTGGTAATGGCCCTTTTTCAAAGCACTGAAATCAATATTGAAAAATGCAGTTACTGCCAACAACTGGAGCTCCATGATCTGAAAATAAAGTCGCTCATGTAGCTGAGCCCTTGCTGAACAAGCTACAATGGCGAATCCGACTACTTGACCATTCTGCACTGACGTGAGTTAGCAATACTGGCAGTATGTGACTTTGCCAGTAGAGGGCAGTAGAGCAACACAGCATTCTCTTCCAGCAAAGGAAACCCAAATTATGAATGACTGCCAATTTTTAAACAATGCATTTTTTATGCCACGTTTGTTTTTGTATACTGGCTGCCAGATTATGAAAACCTGGTAGCTTCTAATACTACTGAGTTTTTAAAAGTGTTTTTTTTGTATTGCTTAATATTCATTGTATAAACTGGAAAATAAAACGACTGACAAACCAATGACTGTCTCTGTTTTCTTTACCCATTTAGCGGTCTGCCTGGTAATCCATGCACAGGAGTTTCTAGCAGGCTGCAGAGAAATTATCTTCATAGCTATAATCAGGTGACCAGATAATCAAATTATAAGTGTTCATTAAGAAGGTAAAGCAGAACTCCACCCATAAAGGTTCTCTTCCTGTTTTGAGTGGCGTAGAATAGGGATGAGTCTCATCATAGGTTTTAAGTAGATTTCCAGTTTTATATAGTTGAGTCTTGGTTAGTATTTTAAAGCTATTTTATATCCTGTTGGACATACAAACCATAGTAACTTGGGCCGGCCACACACTGTTCGAATTCCTGCTGAACCGGCCGAGTTTTGAACCCTTAATGGGCAGGCTGAATGTACCAAGTTGATCGATCAGCTTGGGTAAAGCCAGCCTGCTGGATTCTCTTGCGATTATCCCCCCCCTCGGGAGAAGACAATGGCCCGGCAGGAGGGATTCCTGCATCAACATTGTCTGTGGTTGCAGGAAAAAAATTGCTCTGTGTATGGCTGGCCTTAGTGATCAGCACTAATGTCCTCCAGCATGAAGGTCCTTGGTTCAAATCTTCACCAAAGTGAGAGAATAGCGTTTGGGAGGAGCAGCAGGAAAGGATTGCCTGGGAGCAAAAGAGAAGTCGGGGGGACTTTGTCCCTCCAATATTTCTCCTTTCTTTCCTGATGCCTCAGCAAATGTTCACTGTGTTTTGTGCTTTTTTTTTGTGTTTTGTGCTTTTTTTTGTTTTTGTTTTTTTTCTTCTTATTTCTCTCCCCCCCCCCCCCTTTCCCCTCTCTATACCATATTATAAGGTGTTGGCTAATAATGCCAAAAAGCATTCTTCATTGACTCTTCCACTGCATTGTTCTATTTTGGTTCTTCTCTTCCTGTGCAAACCTAGGTAACCATTTTTGACTCAGCCTAGTTAATACATGCAACGGAGACACTCTAGTCCCCGATGAGATGTGCCTTTCTTAGCCACACTGTTTGTACTATCTCAATGTGACTTTTTAATTGCTGTTTATTTCACTTTATTGTAAACTTGGAAAAAAATCAATAAAACTTTGTAAAACAAATTCTGGCCAGAGTGCTTGCTGCATGGACTTTGTATGCTCTCCTTGCATTGGTTTCCTCCCAAACTCCTAAGACTTGCTGGTAGGTTCATTGGCTTCTGTCTATATTACCCCTAGTGTATATGTCCTAGGGACCTTAGATTATAAGCTCCTTGAGGACAGGGACTGATATGTATGTACAGTGTGTAAATTGACAGCGCTATATACATGCCTGTAAAAAAAACAAAATACAGATCCAGATGTGTGCTAGTCTTAAGGGTACCCTTGGGTATGCATATATGTCAGATGATAGAAATACAAATTAAGGGTACACTGAAAAATTCAAGTATATTTGAACTTATTCTATGAGGGAGGGGGACCAGTTTATAGCTGAATCCGCTATCCACTGTTCAGAAGATGTCACATTTTATGTTTAGCTGGGAAAATGCAGGTTATGGTGTGAACCTGACATGAGTGTTCCCTGCATAACACTGCAGAGAACACCGAGGGATAGGAGAACAGCCTTGTCGCATGACTCGCCAAATTCCTGTGTTGGGTTTCCGGTTTGTTTTAGAGACCTGAAACATGCAAAGAGAAATACCTGTTTATGGTCCACAACTCTGTTTTTTTTTTTTTTTTTGAATTATTGTTATTATTATTATTATTGTTATTGTTATTGTCATTGTTATTATTATTATTTAAAAAAAAAAAGCAACAGAATGGTCACAGTTGGGCCATATTGCTGCTTTATTAATTGGCCCCAAAGTGACCCTGGCAGCCTTAAAAATTAATAAAATGATTTAGATGTGCTGTGTGTTTATGGTTTTTAGTTTTATGTTGTCTGTGTCCTTTTTGGGGTTTATTGACTGTACAAATATTCCAGTGACGAAAGAAGCCTTCTAGTGCAACCAAAATGTTAATTTTAGATTCACTTTTACTGCAAATTTATTAATCTTTTATTAGTGTGTGTATATGTGTGTGTGTATGTATGTATATATATATATATATATATATATATATATATATATATATATATATATATATATATATATATATATATATATATATATATATATATATATATATATATATACACATATATATATATATATATATATACACATATATGTATGTATATATATATTTATATATAATGTGTGTGTGTATTCTGACAGTTCCACACACTAAACACTTATCGAATCACAATCAGCACAATATATACACACCTACAGTATCTCACATTTTTGTAAATATTTTATTATATCTGTTCACGTGACAACACTGAAGAAATTACACTTTTCTACAATGTAAAGTAGTGAGTGTACAGCTTGTATAACAGTGTAAATTTGCTGCCCCCTCAAAATAACAACAAACAGGCATTAATGTCTAAACCACTGGCAACAAAAGCGAGTACACCCCTATATGAAAATGTCCAAATTAGGCCCAATTAGCCATTTTCTGCCCCGGTGTCATGTGACTCGTTAGTGTTATAAGGTCGCATGTGTGTTAAATTTGGTGTGATCACTCTCACTCTCTCATACTGGTCACTGGAAGTTCAATATGTCATAGAACTCTCTGAGGATCTGAAAAATAATTGTTGCTCTACATAAAAATGGCCTAGGCCAGTGATGGCGAACCTTGGCACCCCAGATGTTGTGGAACTTCATTTCCCATGATGCTCCACTACACTGCAGAGTGCCAGAGCATCAGGGGAAATGTAGTTCCAAAACATCTGGGGTGCCAAGGTTCCCCATCACTGGCCTAGGCTATAAGAAGATTGCCAAGACCCTTAAATTGAGCTGCAGCATGGTGGCCAAGACCATACAGTGGTTTAACAGGACAGGTACCACTCAGAACAGGCCTTGCCATGGTTGACCAAAGAAGTTGAGTGCATGTGCTCAGCGTCATATCCAGAGTTTATCTTTGGGAAATAGACGTATGAGTGCTGCCAGCATTGCTGCAGAGGTTGAAGGGGTGGGGGGGTCAGCCTGTCAGTGCTCAGACTATACGCCGCACACTGCATCAAATTGATCTGCATGGCTGTTGTCCCAGAAGGAAGCCTCTTCTAAAGATGATGCACAAGAAAGCCTGCAAACAGTTTGCTGAAGACAAGCAGACTAAGGACTTTGATTACTGGAACCATGTCCTGTGGTCTGATGAGACCAAGATAAATGTATTTGGTTGTAGATGGTGTCAAGCGTATGTGGCAGCAACCAGGTGAGGAGTACAAAGACAAGTGTGTCTTGCCTGCAGTCAAGCATGGTGGTGGGAGTGTCATGGTCTGGGGCTGCATGAGTGCTGCCGGCACTGGGGAGCTACAGTTCATTGAGGGAACCATGAATGCCAACATGTACTGTGACATACTGAAGCAGAGCATGATCCCTTCCCTTCAGAGACTGGGCCGCAGGGCAGTAGTCCAACATAACAACCCCAAACACACCTCCAAGACGACCACTGCCTTGCTAAAGAAGCTGAGGGTAAAGGTGATGGACTGGCCAAACATGTCTCCAGACCTAAACCCTATTGAGGATCTGTGGGGCATCCTCAAATGGAAGGTGGAGGAGCGCAAGGTCTCTAATATCCACCAGCTCTGTGATGTCATCATGGAGGAGTAGAAGAGGACTCCAGTGGCAACCTGTGAAGCTCTGGTAAACTCCATGACCAAGAGTTAAGGCAGTGTTGGAAAATAATGGTGGCCACACAAAATATTGACACTTTGGGCCCAATTTGGACATTTTCACTTGGGGGTGTACTCACTTTTGTTGCCAGCGGTTTAGACATTAATGGCTGTGTGTTGAGTTATTCTGAGGGGACAGCAAATTTACACTGTTATACAAGCTGTACACTCACTACTTTTCATTGTAGCAAAGTGTCATTTCTTCAGTGTTGTCACATGAAAAGATATAATAAAATATTTACAAAAATGTGAGGGGTGTACTCACTTTCGTGAGTACACCCCTCACATATATATTGTGTGTATCTTTTTTATATTAATAATTAGTATTATCTAGCTCACAATTTACACAGAGCTTCACATATTGTACATTCACATCAGCCAATTACCTGCCAGTAATGTCTCTGGAGTGAGGGAAGAAACCCATACAAGCACTAGGATAACATGCAAACTCCAGGTAGTCTCCTGGTTAGGAACTGAAGAAATGACCCCGGTGCTGCAAGGCACAAATGCTAACCTCTAAGGTTAAAGTTCAAGTTTGGAATTATAGGGGCTGCTAATGATATTGTTGGCATTGACACCCTGGGCTCAATAGTTTAAAGTTGGTGACTTGAAACAAGCATGCAGTAAATAAAAACTGAGATGTCCTCAGCTATGCATGTATTTCAGGTCTGTAACTAAAAAACTCAAACGTATTGTAACTGAGGACCAACCCATTTTGGGCAATGAAGGCCCATATATTTCTTTCATAAGTGAGCCAGTATTTTTCCCATGCAGTGCAAAGCAACAGGTTCTCTTTATTGTGGACCTCAGACACTTGGGCTTCTTTCACACTGCTCCATTGCCAAAACGCATATGCATTTTGCACAGGTGAAAAAGGGACATGCGACTCCAAATGCAACTGCGGGTGCATTTTTGATACATTTCGATTTAATTCAAATGGGGAAGTACATTTTTGATGGTGTGTGTGTGGTTTTTTTATTTTTATTTTTTTTTTGCACCAAAAATGCAGTATGCAGCACTTTTTAAAACACAACTGTGTGAAAAGTTCCATAGAATAATGGTCATTTTTCTTCCGCTTTTGTAAAGGCACACATGGAAGAGAAGCTGATCAGTGAAAGGGCCCATATCCCTAACCCTTACTTTTTTTTTTTATATATATATATATTTTTTAAAGCGGTGTTCTGGACAAAATGTGACTTTTAACATAAAAATACCCCCAGAATACTCGTGCAGTGCAATAAAGGTATGCTGTAAACCAGGGGTAGGCAACCTTCGAGAGATGGAGATCTACTTGAACGACACTGATAAAGTCAAAGATCATGGGACATAGTGCGCAAACAGTGATGGTGAGCCTTGGCACCCTAGATGTTTTGGAACTGCATTTCCCACAATCAACTACACTGCCGAGTGCTTGAGCATCATGGGAAATGTAGTTCAAAAATATCGGTAGTGCCAAGGTTCGCCATCACTGTCCTAGTACCACCAATCTGCCATGTAATGGAGATGAAGACTGATGCCTTGTTTCCACCGAGCGCATCGGGTCGGATCGGTTTGGAAGGCCTAGAATGGTCCGGCCTATTCAGGCAAGCGTTTCCACTGCAAGTCGGACCAACAGGGGCCATACGTGGGTTTAGAAAAAAATGCCTAGCATGGCGTCACACGTCCACCAATCAGTGGAATGTGTCGTAGCTCCGCCCTAACCGAACCGTTCCATTTTCTATGGCCCCACATCTGAAGCAGGACCCTGAATAGAACGGTTCGGTTGTATGGGCCGCTTTCATAATGGAAACACCCAAAATAGCGTAGCGTACCGATCCGCTCAGTGAAAAACGAGGCATAACATGTTTGAAGTCCAGCCTGGGTGGCAACCATGGTTCCTCCATACTTCAGTGGAAAAAAAATAAAGATCATAGACAAGGGACAGGGAGTGCATTATTATTTGCAGAATCCCCAGGTGAAAACAAAGGACAAAGTTTGAAAAAAGAAAACCAATGCAGTTACTCTGATCGGAAGGACTAATAAGTGAAAATACAGTATGTTTTAGGCAGGTGTGGAGAAATTCTGTAAAGTAAGAATGCTTTCAAAAATATATATTTTAACTATTTTTTTTATTAATTTACAACATGCAAATTGAGCGAACATAGGGTAAATCTAAATCTCATCAATAGTTAGTGTGGCTACCCATTGGCTTCAAACCAGCATCAATTCTTACACTTGCACAAAGTCAGGGATTTTGTGAGATTAGAGTCTGGTGTATGATTAACCAGTTATACCAAGCAGATGCTAATGATCATCAATTTCATGTACATTGACACAGTCATTAAAACAAACAGCTGTGTAGAAGGCTTAAAACTGGGTGAGGAACAGCCAAACTCTGCTACTAAGGTGAGGTTTTGGAAGACCGGTTTCATGTCACCGGTCAAACACCATGGCAAGACTGAGCACAGCAACAAGACATAGGGTAGTTATATTGCATCAGCAAGGTCTCTTCCAAGCAAAGATTTCAAAGCAGACTGGGGTTTCAAGATGTGCTGTTCAAGCTCTTTTGGAGAAGCACAAAGAGCAACTCTGAGGACTGTAGATGCAGTGGTCGGCCAAGGAAACTTTAAGTAAATCCACATCATAAGCTGTTCATACTCCCTCAGTCACTATCAGATTAATTTTCTGTATTCTGCAAAAATCCTGGTTGATCCTGCTGCTCTCTATCTCCACCTTGTGTACATGTCCCCAATTCAGCTTGGGATTTTGCAAAGCAGTGTTGGCATGCTCCATTTTCAGTGAGTTTCTATTCTGAGCATCTCTTCACATCTGAGCAGCCCATGTGACTATAGAGTCACACATGTGGGTGTATACACTGATAAATGACTGCCCTCCCTTCTCTATGCCCACTAACCAGCTAAACACAATGGGGGTGGGATATTCAATGTAGATTAATGGTGGCTTCACCTCCCTCTTATTCTAAGACACAGGCTGGAGGGGTGTGACACAGCCTGTGACTAGTAGAAATCTGACCACACCATGTTATTACCACAAAATAATAAAGATTTAATTTCAAATATACTCACCTGCCACTTTATTAGGTACACCTGTTCAATTGCTTGGTAACACAAATTGCTAATCAGCCAATCACATGGCATCAACTGAATGCATTTAGATGTGGTGAAGATGACTTGCTGAAGTTCAAACCGAGCATCAAAATGGGGAAGAAAGGGGATTTAAGTGACTTTAAACGTGGCATGGTTGTTGGTGCCAGACGGGCTGGTCCCAGTATTTCAAAAACTGCTGATCTACTGGGATTTTCACACACAACCATCTCTAGGGTTTAGAGAGAATGGTCCGAAAAAGAGAAAATCTCTAGTAAGCGGAAGTTTTGCAGAGGAAAATGCCTTGTTGATGTCAGAGGAGAATGGGCAGACTGGCTTGAGAAGATAGGTAACAGTAAATCAAATAACCACTCGTTACAACTAAGGTTTGCAGAATACAATCTCTGAATGCACAACACATCGAACCTTGAAGCAGACTGGCTACAGCAGCAGAAGGCCACACCGGGGTGCCGCTCCTGTCAGCTAAGAACAGGAAACTGAGGCTACAATTCACACAGACTCACCAAAATGGGATAATAGAAGATTGAGAAAATGTTGCCTGGTCTGGCGAGTCTCGATTTCAGCTGCGACATTCAGATAGTAGGGTCAGAATTTGGCGTAAACATAAAAGCATGGATCCATCCTGCCTTGTATCAACGGTTTAGGCTGGTGGTGTAATGGTGTGGGGGATATTTTCTTGGCGCACTATGAGCCCCTTAGTACCAACTGAGCATCGTTTAAACGCCTCGGCCTACCTATTGTTGCTGACCATGTCCATCCCTTTATGACTACAGTGTACTCATCTTCTGATGGCTCCTTCCAGCAGGATAATGCACCATGTCACAAAGCTCAAATCATCTCACCACTGGTTTCTTGAACATGACAATGAGGTCACTGAACTCCAATGGCCTCCACAGTCACCAGATCTCAATCCAATAGAGCACCTTTGGGATGTGGTTGATTGGGAGATTCGTATCATGGATGTGCAGCCAACAAATCTGCAGCAACTGCGTGATGCTATTGTGTCCATATTGACCAAAATCTCTGAGGAAGCCACCAAGAATTAAGGCAGTTCTGAAAAGGGGGTCCAACCCGGTACTAGCAAGGTGTAACTAATAATAAAGTGGTTGTTGAGTGTATATTTGTATGACAATTTGAAACAGTTAATTGATATTTATTTATTCATTTTTATTCCAAAGGCTGTTTTTTTTTGTTTGTTTTTTTTGTTTTTGCTTTTTTTTTGTTTTTCTTGTTTTTTTATTTTAAACGTGACCAGCAGCAATGGACTAGAAGCTCCTCCTACTTATGTTTCCCTGCAGACAGGCAGGCTGGGAAATGGCTGAGTCATGATACGGCTGTATATTTATTAGGAAAAGGGTACTTCGATTTTTTTTGATTTAGTAAAATAATTAGTGGCATCATCCATATACAGAAATTGAAGGTATAATGTAAATAAATGGTGTGTATTTAGTATCACTTTAATGCAGCAGATGAAAGACCCATCATGCTTCCCTTCAAAACATAGAAGATGTTTAGCAGTCATCAGCACAGAACTGGCAGAAACCAGTGGGACCCAGGTACACCTATCTACTGTCCAGAGAAGTCTGGCCAGAAGTGGTCTTCATTGAAGAATTGCCAAAAAGCCATACCTCCGACGTGGAATCAAGACTAAGTGACTCAACTATTCAGAAAAACATGATAACTGGGGTGCAGAGAAATGGCAGTAGATTATCTGGACTGATAAGTCAAAATGTGAAATATTTGGCAGTAGCAAGAGGCAGTTTGTTGGTAAAGGCCTTTAGAGCGGTACAATGAGTGTCTGCAGGCAACAGTAATGGTGGGGTTTTCTTACAAGTGTGGGACTGCATTTCTGCAAATGGAGTTGGAGATTTGGTGTCCTCAATACTGAGAAATACAGGCAGATACTTATCCATCATGCCATAACAGGGAAGCGTGTGATTTGGCCCCACATTTATTCTGCAGCAGGACAACTACCCCAAACATCTAGCCAATGTCATTAAGATCTATCTTCAGTGTAAAGAAGAACAAGGAGTCCTGGAAGTGATGGTTTGGACCCCACAGAGCCTTGATCTCATTGGGTCTGGGATTACATGAACAGCAAGAAGGATTTGAGGCAGCCTACATCCACAGACGATCTGTGGTTAGTTCTCCAAGATGTTTGGAACTACCTACCTGCTGAGTTCCTTCAAAAACTGTGTGCAAGTGCACCTAAAAAAAAATGTGATGCTGCTTTGAAGGCAAAGGGTGGTCACACCATATCTTGATTTGGATTTCTCTTCTGTTCCTTTTACTTTCCATTTTGTTAATTGATAAAATTAAACTACTGTAGCACCCTCTACCATAGGTAGGTGTTAGAGTGAGGATTTTGTAAGGGAAACTGTCAGTTCAGGTAAATTTGGGCAGGCCTATGCTTCAGGCTAGGCCTGCTTGTTTTGATCTGAGGGCAGGGAGTGGTTAGTGCATCAATGGGTGTGACCACCTGTGCTTTAGTTCTGAGGCGCCTCCCCTGCTTCCAGGGAGAATGTTCTGGAAGAGGGGCAGGGCCTAGGACTGGAGTGGCAGGCAGCTCATGTGTGGAGCCCTGACCAATCCCCAACTGGAATTGGCAGGGGGCAGGCCTCCCATATAAGCTAAGGTAACAGCCCACAGGGGTGGGAGTTGTTGGCCGGGAGACGTGGAGAATGGAGTACTAGTCAGGGGCCCCATCCCCATCTGGGGGGGGTGCGAGGCCTAGCGGAGAAACCCGGGAGAGCTAGGGGGAGCTTCATCTTTACACGGTCACGGATTAAGTATTCTGGAACAGAGGGGCTGCAGAAGCTGTCGGAACATACGTCCAATTAAAGTTCTTCATCATAGACTCGGGGCAGGAGAAGGTCAGTGAGTGGACCACAGTGGAGTTCTGGATAAGGCATGCCAGGGGATCTGGGTGCGAGGCCAGAGGAGAGACTGTGGGGAAAGTGTCAAATCGCTGCGGCCTGAGGGCACAGGATTTGCAGGCCGGACTATCTGGGAACATTGGCCACCAATTAGCATATGCTACTAAATTACTAGGTACTGCAGACCTCTGGCCTAGTAACAGTGCAACCAATTCTAGCCAGCAACTGAGACTGTTCAGAGTGGACTCTTTTGTCAAGAGGATGATGTAATAGAAAGAGTAATGATCTACAGTGGAAGTTTGTGCAGGAGGGTGGAAGTCCTGGGAGCAACGTTCTGCAGGAGATACGCAGAGGAAGAGAAATAGTCAGCATGGTGTTATGCAGGGGAAGAGTCTGTAGATATTATGTGTACATCAGTACTTCACGGCTCAACCTTTTCATTCTAATTCTTAAATATGATGGCAGAGCAATTGTTATATGGGCATCCCATACTTCCTTCCCCCCTAACCAACTTATATCCCCCAATAAATAAAACAAAACAACGCAAATGACTGTTCATTGTCTCAGAAGTGATATAAATGGAGGTCTGGCAGCGGGGTGACATGGTGGATGTTAGTTACTAGTAGCAACCAAAAGCTACACTACGAACACTTCCACTTCTGAAAGTATTCTTCATGTGCCGCATTTTTTTCACACCTGCCTAAAACTTTTAACACAGTTTATATTTTTTTAAAACTTGTCTTGTCTGGTATTGAGTGAGCCAGACTGTAGACTGTGATTCTGAAGAGTAGTAAGTACCTTTCCTCCTCCAGAATAGTGCATTGTGAGGGTTAACAGATCCTGCACATAGAAGAGCCAAGGATCCTATAACCTGTCATGGTTTCTAGTTTCATTCAATGCACCTTGCCGTTCTGTCATCCTCCACTTCTCAAACAACAACAGCGTGCCACATGCAATTAATATGCTGGGTCCCCCTGTTTTTGTGGCTGTCAGTTGAGAGGGTTGATACGTTTTGTACTCAGAACTCTTGTTTCCGCACAGTATCAACCCCCTCCTCCACACACCATCTACCATCCGATTTTGAAACCTAACTTCCTTTTTGCATTTTGTGGTTTTGTATCTTAGCAAGTTTGCAGCTAATGTCCATTGCAAGGTCAGCTACGTAACACACTTTCTGCTGCAAGCGCACGAGAAGTGAATCGGGGAACTGCAGAGTAAGTCATCAAGGAGAAACTCATTTCAAAGGTAAAAAGGAGAAGGGACAGTTGGAGACCTTTGTTCTGCCACTGCTCAATCATCTTATTTCAGACCTGCAAATGATATATGGCCACACCTTCCTTTCTGCGTGCACCCCGTGGCTTTTGCGGTAGCGTGTGATGTTGAGATCTCCAAGACGTAATCGGAAGTTGGGCGTGTTCCTATCAAACTTTACTGATACATTGCTCTGATTCGATAGTCTACCAGTTTTTTTGTCTTTCCCTCTCTGTCTTACGTTCTACGTTAAAGCGTCAAGCCTGGATTTAGGACCGTGGAAACGAGGAGCTGCCTGGATCATGGGGAATGCAGCGGGGACCCTGGAAATGTTCCAGGCCCGTGATTCAAAGACACAACCGCCAACAGGGACTACCCCACCAAAGCCAAAAGATGGCTCCACTTCTAAAGTTCCAAGACCAAGTTCGGGAGAGCTGGAGGAGAGATTCAACGTAGTGCTGGTAAGGACATGCTTCAATGGGTGGGGGGGTCACTTTAGGCACAACAAACCATGCAACTGCCACTGAGGCCCCTATGTGACTTGGCTATGGATTGGTTATCCAGGCAGAAATAGTAAAAAGTAATAGTAAATTTTGATGTTTACCTAGTTCAGGCTGTCGAGGAGTGGGATTATCTCGAAGATGAAGTCTAGAGATGTAAATGATGATTTTGTTGTAGGACTTCATTATGCAGTTCTCCCACTTATATATGAAGTAATACATTGATTCTGCAAGTGTTATAACTGAACCTGATATCCATGTAGTTCTGTCTATAGGCTCAGTTGATAAGAATATCACAAAGATAAAGATCTTTTTTTTGGCCATGTGACTAACTTTCAAATCTCATTGGACGAAGCTAAAAAAAAAAAGAATGTTACTTTATAAGAAAACAAACCAAAGATTGTTATCACACTTCGTGAACTGATGTGTTGTAATTAGAATCGTATATGGGGAAAGATCAGAACGTACGCCTTAGACCTGTGAGTCATACTGAACAATTAGCCATGCAGTATACAGTTTTAGCAATGGAACTATGCAAGTGTACAAAACGGGGCAGTTACACCTTCTATTCAGACTTTGTAGCTTTAAGAATAGCACAGAGGACCATTCAGAGCCTCTGGAAAAGCAAAACGCAGCATGTCCCAAGGCTTTCTTTTCGTCATTAAAAATCAATTTTTTCTGTGAATCAATGGGGCATTAACAAATAATATTTTTAGAATGAAATCATTCTTGCCATACGTAAAAGAAGCTCCTTTCTGAGTTTTATACCAGTAAGGGAGTAAGTAATCTTTATTTACTGAGTACATTATGGGTGTTTGATCACCATTAGGGGCTGCACAAAGTCTGTCAGTTAGAAAGTCCGCAGTGAGACCAACCGTAGATGGCTAGATTTTTTTTTTTTGTTTTTGTTTTTAAAGGATACATTCACTTTTTCAAAATAAATAAATGCACATATTTTTGCAGGTAAAAATATGTGCATTTATCCTCTTCTT
The DNA here is from genome assembly GCA_037952925.1 of Lithobates clamitans. Classification (NCBI taxonomy): domain Eukaryota; kingdom Metazoa; phylum Chordata; class Amphibia; order Anura; family Ranidae; genus Lithobates; species Lithobates clamitans. The sequence continues at coordinate 1,123,174 of JBBGZY010001195.1, forward strand.
CTTTTTTTTTTTTTTTTTTTTACTGGAGCCTGCAGAGTATTGCACCTGCGATCAGCAGATCGGGCTCTTTTACAGTCTTCCTCTAGCTTTGTGCCCATTTCCCCATACAGGCTTTCACTTACAAAGCTAGAGGAAGAATGAATGAACTACAAGCGCACTGAGCAGCGCGCATGTAGCCCATTCAAACTACAAGTCTGTCCGCCATGGTGGCAAATGGTACTTGCAGTTTACTCATCTACACATCCCTGTAAATGAACGACAGGGCTGTGTGGGTGGAGCCCTGCAAAGCCGCCCTGTTTTGAAAAGGTGACAGCGGGTGCAGGGAGCAGATCCCCTGCTGCTGTCAGAGCAGGGAGCGCTGAAGGTGGATGCATAGGAGCATGTTATACCATAATATGGGTGTAACATGCTCTTAAAGGTGCCTTTAGCATAAACATAACTAAAGCTGCCCAAAACATCCTTTTTTTTTTTTTTTCTTTTTTTTTTTTTTTGTTCAGCCAGCAGGACAAGCGAGGGGGGAAAAAAACTCCCTATCCACATAAGCAAGGTGGATGGAGGAGCCCTCCCACGCTGTGGCATCGTATTCAGACAAGGGGACCCCTCTTCTTTCAGAATACACGTATCAGCAGCTGTAGCCGCTGATCAACCAGAGTTTTTTTTTTTTTTTTTACCCTGCTGAATTTGGATCCATCTAGGGCTAACGTAACCAGTTCCCCCATCCACACAAATTCCCCTTGCCAGAACATTGTATTCGAACTTCGGCTCCCACCTTTGCATTATGGTGTGTTGGAAAAAGTACTACTTGCTGCATTGCATCCTATGACATGAATAAATAGCAAGACGTGTAAAAGTTGCCTGAAATGCATCAGTGCGTACAAAGCTTTGAGGATCAGTCCATCAAAAATAGATTTTTCAGTTTTAGGTAGCGCAAAACCAACTGACAGGTCCCTGTACCTCTGACTCTGTTGGTACGATCTAAATTTGTCTGCACACCTACTGTACCCTTTAGGAAGGGGTACCACTCTCCTTGATGGGTATTATATTAAGGAGGAGGTGGGCAGACGTATTCAAGACCGGCAAGAAGCCAGGAGCTGTCAACCGGGCTCCTCCTAAAACAAAAATTGCTAAACAGACTTTTAAAGACTGTAGGTCCTCTTTTATTATCGAAAACTAGGGGTCTGTGCTTTCTACATCAGACTTTTTATCCATTCATTATTTTTTTATTTTTTTAGAGCAGCCCACAGCCTGATTTTTACATTGATACAGATATGCTTTTACCCAATGCACCCATGTTCTGGAACAATGATGAAAAATGAAAGTGAACCTTCGGTTTCAACGATGCGGGGGGGGGGGGGGGGGGGACACAATCCCATGTAGTTTAACTTTATACTTTGCAAGGAACATAGCAAACACTACTGTAATTCCTATAGATTCTCTTATTGACCAATCTAAATCCACTTTTTTTAAATTTTGTTGGTCCTTTTTTCCCAAATGAGTGTTAGGTGGGGAGGGTTCTAGTTTTCTGACGCTCACATGATCAGCTCCAGTGTAATGAGGAACATTCCGGGTACCCCTTTAAATGTTGGAGATTAAAGATTACCTGAGCTACGACACAAGCCCCTTGTGGGCTGAAATGCGTTGGCACTTTTGTATGCTGGTTTGCACACCCCTGTTATAGACGATCATAAAGATGGCTGTTTCCTGCTGAGTCACCGAGTTGCCAGCTCATCTATTTACCGGTAAAGATTAGCTAAATCTGGGGGTGCCATATTACATGTAACCGTCACTTAAGTGTGCAGATTTAGGGACAGTGACGCCAAGCCAAAACCTTAGACTGGTTGTACAATCTATCTGCCTAAACATTGCCACGTGCACTCCATATTCAATGGTTAATCTAACGCTGGATAGAGATTTTACAACCAGATTGTAATATGTGAGTGACCGCATTTTGAAGCGGTAGTAAACCGCCGTTTATTTTCTTTTTAAACCTAAAAGTCATAATGTGCTGGTATGGATATGGGTGAAACTTACCTTTAACCGGTTCAATACAGGGCATTTTCACCCCTTCCTTCCCAGGCCAATTTTTAGTTTTCAGCGCTGTCGCACTTTAAACGACAATTGCGACGTTGTACCCAAAAAAAAATTGATGTCCTTTTTTCCCCACAAATAGAGCTTTCTTTTGGTGGTATTTGATCACCTCTGCGGTTTTTATTTTTTGCGCTATAAACAAAAGAAGAGCGACAATTTTGAAAAAAAACACAATATTTTTTACTTTTTGCTATAATAAATATCCCAATTTAAAAAAAAAAAAATGTTTTCCTCAGTTTCTTCTACAATATGTTTTCTTCTACATATTTTTGGTAAAAAAAAATCGCAATAAGCATATATTGATTGGTGTGCGCAAAAGTTATAGCGTCTACAAAATACGGGATAGATTTATGGCATTTTTAAAAAAAAAAAAATTATTTTTTTTACTAGTAATAGCGGCGATCGCGATGTTTTTTCGTGACTGCGACATTATGGCGGACACATCGGACACTTTTGACACATTTTTGGGACCATTCACATTTATACAGCGATCAATGCTATAAAATTGCATTGATTACTGTATAAATGTGACAGGCAGTGAAGGGGTTAACCACTAGGGGGACACAAGGGGTTAAATATGTTTCCTAAGGGAATGATTCTAACTGTAGGGGGCGGGACGTACAAGGGGAGGAGACCGATCAGTGTTCCTCTGTACTGGGAACACAGATCGCTCTCCTTTCAACTGACAGGACGTGGATCTGTGTGTTTACACACACAGATCCACGGTCCGGCCCGGTTAACGGGCAATCGCGGGTGCCCGGCGGACATCGCGGCCGCCAGGCACACGCACCGGGTCCCGAGCAACGCGGCGGACGCGCCCCCTAGGCGGCCGGGAAGCCCAGGCCGTCATATGACGTCCACCCAGGATGGGAGATCCCATCTGTGGATGTCGTATTACTATGGCCGGGTAGCGAAGTGGTTAAAATGAAGCCCTCCAGCGCTGTGCTGTCACCTCTGACAGGGCTTACAACTTCACCAGGTCTTCCTTCCAGGTTGGCGGGCTCCGGAACTTTGATTGGAGCCACGATGACATCACTCCCACGCAAGCGCACGGGAGCCACTGTTCGTGGCACAGGGCTCTGAAGGAACGGCACGGTATGCCGTTCCTTGAGAGCACATGCGCTAGTGCCGTCGTCATCCGCTTCACAAGTAAATATTTTTAGGTAAAAATAGTATAGATAAAAATTGTCCACTGGAGTTTACTTCCACTAAAAGCTTCACCCCACTAAAGCTGAACTGCGTCGATTTCATATATTTTTCATACTTAATTGGGCCTGTTTGGCTACCTGATCGGCCTCTGTGGAAGTTGTAAGTCACTGTATCAGCCCCAGCAGCTGCCCTTCTGCATAGTAACCATAGGGGGGGGGGTTGCTCGCTTGGCACAGCTGCCATTAGGAGAACGCTTTGTGTTTTTCTCTGACTATACTAGGTTCAGAGGAGGGGTGATGATATCATTTCCATTTAGTCCAATCAGGGAATACTTTGCATTCCTTGAGGAAAAATGCAAGGCGGTCTCAGAATGGCAGCCAATTGGTTACTATGCAGAGGGGCATCCATGTGGCACAGTGCCCAGAAGTCTGGGTCTATCTCTGCCATTCCTGGGACTATTAGTGTTTTAGAGATTCCACAGTGACCTCATCCCATGCTCGCCTCCAGGACTTCTTCTCCAGAGCCTCTCCCATCCTCTGGAATGTTCTACCCCAATCTGTCAGACTTTCTCAAATGATCCCTGAAAATTCATCTCTTCAGAGAAGCCTATCACCTAACAACTGTACATTTTTCTCCATCAGCTCATCCCCCACAGCTATTACCTCTTGTATCTCTTGACCCTCCCTCTTAGACTGTAAGGTCTAATGAGCAGGGCCCTCTGATTCCTACTGTATTAAAGTGTATTGCATTTGTACTGTCTACCCTCAAGTTGTAAAGTGCTATGTAAGCTGTTGGCGCTATATAAATCCTGTATATTAATAATAACGTACAATATGCATAGTTTGTGCCAAGCTGGCCCGAAGTAAGTATAAAAATATTTTTTTTAACCACTTGACGACCGCCTCACGCCGATGTACGTCGGCAAAGTGGCACGGACAGGCAAAATCACGTACAGGGTACGTGATTTGCCTTCCGCGGGTGGGGGGTCCGATCGGACCCCCCCCCGGTGCCCGAGGCGGTCGTCGTTTGTCCAGCGGCGATCGGTGATGAGGGGGAGACCATCCGTTCGTGGCCCCCCCCTCGCGATCGCCGCCGGCCAATGAGAACACTCCTTTGCTGCTGTATGCTAAACAGCAGCAAAGGAAGTGATGTCATCTCCCCTCGGGTCGGTATTTTCCGTTCCGGCCCGAGGAGAGACGACAAGTATGTGAGTGCACAAACACTACACACACAGTAGAACATGCCAGGCACACAAATCACCCCGATCCCCCCCCCGATCGCCCCCCGATCCCCCCCCAATCACCCCCCCCCCCCCTGTCACAAACTGACACCAGCAGTTTTTTTTTTTTTTTTTCTGATTACTGCATAGTGTCAGTTTGTGACAGTTACTGTGTTGGGACAGTGTATATTACCCCCCTTTAGGTCTAGGGTACCCCCCTAACCCCCCCTAATAAAGTTTTAACCCCTTGATCACCCCCTGTCACCAGTGTCGCTAAGCGATCATTTTTCTGATCGCTGTATTAGTGTCGCTGGTGACGCTAGTTAGTGAGGTAAATATTTAGGTTTGCCGTCAGCGTTTTATAGCGTCAGGGACCCCCATATACTACCTAATAAATGTTTTAACCCCTTGATTGCCCCCTAGTTAACCCTTTCACCACTGATCACCGTATAACCGTTACGGTTGACGCTGGTTAGTTCGTTTATTTTTTATAGTGTCAGGGCACCCGCCGTTTATTACCGAATAAAGGTTTAGCCCCCCGATCGCCCGGCGGTGATATGCGTCGCCCCAGGCAGCGTCAGATTAGCGCCAGTACCGCTAACACCCACGCACGCAGCATGCGCCTCCCTTAGTGGTATAGTATCTGAACGGATCAATATCTGATCCGATCAGATCTATACTAGCGTCCCCAGCAGTTTAGGGTTCCCAAAAACGCAGTGTTAGCGGGATCAGCCCAGATACCCGCTAGCACCTGCGTTTTGTCCCTCCGCCCGGCCCACCCAAGTGCAGTATCGATCGATCACTGTCACTTACAAGGCACTAAACGCATAACTGCAGCGTTCGCAGAGTCAGGCCTGATCCCTGCGATCGCTAACAGTTTTCTTGGTAGCGTTTTGGTGAACTGGCAAGCACCAGCCCCAGGCAGCGTCAGGTTAGCGCCAGTACCGCTAACACCCACGCACGCACCATACACCTCCCTTAGTGGTATAGTATCTGAACGGATCAATATCTGATCCGATCAGATCTATACTAGCGTCCCCAGCAGTTTAGGGTTCCCAAAAACGCAGTGTTAGCGGAATCAGCCCAGATACCTGCTAGCACCTGCGTTTTGCCCCTCCGCCCGGCCCAGCCCAGCCCACCCAAGTGCAGTATCGATCGATCACTGACACTTACAAAACACTAAACGCATAACTGCAGCGTTCGCAGAGTCAGGCCTGATCCCTGCGATCGCTAACAGTTTTTTTTGTAGCGTTTTGGTGAACTGGCAAGCACCAGCCCCAGGCAGCGTCAGATTAGCGCCAGTACCGCTAACACCCACGCACGCACTGTACACCTCCCTTAGTGGTATAGTATCTGATCGCATCAATATCTGATCCGATCAGATCTATACTAGCGTCACCAGCAGTTTAGGGTTCCCAAAAACGCAGTGTTAGCGGGATCAGCCCAGATACCTGCTAGCACCTGCGTTTTGCCCCTCCGCCCGGCCCAGCCCAGCCCACCCAAGTGCGGTATCGATCGATCACTGTCACTTACAAAACACTAAACGCATAACTGCAGCGTTCGCAGAGTCAGGCCTGATCCCTGCGATCGCTAACAGTTTTTTGGTAGTGTTTTGGTGAACTGGCAAGCGCCAGCGGCCTATTACACCCCGGTCGTAGTCAAACCAGCACTGCAGTAACACTTGGTGACGTGGCGAGTCCCATAAGTGCAGTTCAAGCTGGTGAGGTGGCAAGCACAAGTAGTGTCCCGCTGCCACCAAAAAGACAAACACAGGCCCGTCGTGCCCATAGTGCCCTTCCTGCTGCATTCGCCAATCCTAATTGGGAACCCACCGCTTCTGCAGCGCCCGTACTTCCCCCATTCACATCCCCAACCAAATGCAGTCGGCTGCATGAGAGGCATTTTTATGTCCTCCCGAGTACCCCTACCCAACGAACCCCCCAAAAAAGATGTCGTGTCTGCAGCAAGCGCGGATATAGGCGTGACACCCGCTATTATTGTCCCTCCTGTCCTGACAATCCTGGTCTTTGCATTGGTGAATGTTTTGAACGCTACCATTCACTAGTTGAGTATTAGCGTAGGGTACAGCATTGCACAGACTAGGCGCACTTTCACAGGGTCTCCCAAGATGCCATCGCATTTTGAGAGACCCGAACCTGGAACCGGTTACAGTTATTATAGTTAGTTACAAAAAAAGTGTAAAAAAAAAAAAAAATATGAAATAAAAAAAAATAGTTGTTGTTTTATTGTTCTCTCTCTCTCTATTCTCTCTCTCTATTGTTCTGCTCTTTTTTACTGTATTCTATTCTGCAATGTTTTATTGTTATTGTTATTGTTATTGATTGTTATTGTTATTGTTATTGTTATTATGTTTTATCATGTTTGTTTTTCAGGTGTGTAATTATTTACACTTTACTGTGCTTTATTGTTAACCATTGTTAACCATTTTTTTGTCTTCAGGTACGCCATTCACGACTTTGAGTGGTTATACCAGAATGATGCCTGCAGGTTTAGGTATCATCTTGGTATCATTCTTTTCAGCCAGCGGTCGGCTTTCATGTAAAAGCAATCCTAGCGGCTAATTAGCCTCTAGACTGCTTTTACAAGCCGTGGGAGGGAATGCCCCCCCCCCCCCACCGTCTTCCGTGTTTTTCTCTGGCTCTCCTGTCTCAACAGGGAACCTGAGAATGCAGCCGGTGATTCAGCCAGCTGACCATAGAGCTGATCAGAGACCAGAGTGGCTCCAAACATCTCTATGGCCTAAGAAACTGGAAGCTACGAGTATTTCATGACTTAGATTTCGCCGGATGTAAATAGCGCCATTGGGAAATTGGGGAAGCATTTTATCACACCGATCTTGGTGTGGTCATTTGCTTTGAGGGCAGAGGAGAGATCTAGGGTCTAATAGACCACAATTTTTTCAAAAAAGAGTACCTGTCACTACCTATTGCTATCATAGGGGATATTTACATTCCCCGAGATAACAATAAAAATGATTAAAAAAAAAATATGAAAGGAACAGTTTAAAAGTAAGATTAAAAAAGCAAAAAAATAATAAAGAAAAAAAAACAAAAAACAAAAAACACCCCTGTCGCCCCCTGCTCTCGCGCTAAGGCGAACGCAAGCGGCGGTCTGTCGTCAAATGTAAACAGCAATTGCACCATGCATGTGAGGTATCACCGCGAAGGCCAGATCGAGTGCAGTAATTTTTCCAGTAGACCTCCTCTGTAAATCTAAAGTGGTAACCTGTAAAGGCTTTTGAAGGCTTTTAAACATGTATTTATTTTGTTGCCACTGCACGTTTGTGCGCAATTTTAAAGCATGTCATGTTTGGTATCCATGTACTCGGCCTGAGATCATCTTTTTTATTTCATCAAACATTTGGGCAATATAGCGTGTTTTAGTGCATTAAAATTAAAAAAAGTGTGTTTTTTCCCCAAAAAATGCGTTTGAAAAATCGCTGCGCAATTACTGTGTGAAAAAAAAAAATGAAACACCCACCATTTTAATCTGTAGGGCATTTGCTTTAAAAAAATATATAATGTTTGGGGGTTCAAAGTAATTTTTTTGCAAAAAAAAAAAACTTTTTCATGTAAACAATAAGTGTCAGAAAGGGCTTTGTCTTCAAGTGGTTAGAAGAGTGGGTGATGTGTGACATAAGCTTCTAAATGTTGTGCATAAAATGCCAGGACAGTTCAAAACCCCCCCAAATGACCCCATTTTGGAAAGTAGACACCCCAAGCTATTTGCTGAGAGGCATGTCGAGTCCATGGAATATTTTATATTGCGACACAAGTTGCGGGAAAGAGACAAATTTTTTTTTTTTTTTTTTTTTTTTTTGCACAAAGTTGTCACTAAATGATATATTGCTCAAACATGCCATGGAAATATATGAAATTACACCCCAAAATACATTCTGCTGCTTCTCCTGAGTACGGGGATACCACATGTGTGAGACTTTTTGGGAGCCTAGCCGCGTACGGGACCCCGAAAACCAAGCACCGCCTTCAGGCTTTCTAAGGGCGTGAATTTTTGATTTCACTCTTCACTGCCTATCACAGTTTCGGAGGCCATGGAATGCCCAGGTGGCACAAAACCCCCCCAAATGACCCCATTTTGGAAAGTAGACACCCCAAGCTATTTGCTGAGAGGTATAGTGAGTATTTTGCAGACCTCACTTTTTGTCACAAAGTTTTGAAAATTGAAAAAAGAAAAAAAAAAATGTTTTTTCTTGTCTTTCTTCATTTTCAAAAACAAATGAGAGCTGCAAAATACTCACCATGCCTTTCAGCAAATAGCTTGGGGTGTCTACTTTCCAAAATGGGGTCATTTGGGGGGGTTTTGTGCCACCTGGGCATTCCATGGCCTCCGAAACTGTGATAGGCAGTAAAGAGTGAAATCAAAAATTTTCACCCTTAGAAATCCTGAAGGCAGTGATTGGTTTTTGGGGTCCAGTACGCGGCTAGGCTCCCAAAAAGTCCCACACATGTGGTATCCCCATACTCAGGAGAAGCAGCTAAATGTATTTTGGGGTGCAATTCCACATATGCCCATGGCCTGTGTGAGCAATATATCATTTAGTGACAACTTTATGAAAAAAAAAAAAAAAAAAAAAAAAAGTGTCACTTTCCCGCAACTTGTGTCAAAATATAAAATATTCCATGGACTCAATATGCCTCTCAGCAAATAGCTTGGGGTGTCTACTTTCCAAAATGGGGTCATTTTGGGGGGTTTTGTGCCACCTGGGCATTCCATGGCCTCCGAAACTGTGATAGGCAGTGAAGAGTGAAAGCAAAAATTTACACCCTTAGAAATCCTGAAGGCGGTGATTGGTTTTCGGGGCCCCGTACGCGGCTAGGCTCCCAAAAAGTCCCACACATGTGGTATCCCCATACTCAGGAGAAGCAGCTAAATGTATTTTGGGGTGCAATTCCACATAGGCCCATGGCCTGTGTGAGCAATATATCATTTAGTGACGACTTTTTGTAAATATTTTTTTTTTTTTTTTTTTTTGTCATTTTTCAATCACTTGGGACAAAAAAAATAAATATTCAATGGGTTCAACATGCCTCTCAGCAATTTCCTTGGGGTGTCTACTTTCCAAAAAGGGGTCATTTGGGGGGGTTTTGTACTGCCCTGCCATTTTAGCACCTCAAGAAATGACATAGGCAGTCATAAACTAAAAGCTGTGTAAATTCCAGAAAATGTACCCTAGTTTGTAGACGCTATAACTTTTGCGCAAACCAATAAATATACACTTATTGACATTTTTTTTACCAAAGACATGTGGCCGAATACATTTTGGCCTAAATGTATGACTAAAATTTAGTTTATTGGATTTTTTTTATAACAAAAAGTAGAAAATATCATTTTTTTTCAAAATTTTCGGTCTTTTTCCGTTTATAGCGCAAAAAATAAAAACCGCAGAGGTGATCAAATACCATCAAAAGAAAGCTCTATTTGTGGGAAGAAAAGGACGCAAATTTCGTTTGGGTACAGCATTGCATGACCGCGCAATTAGCAGTTAAAGCGACGCAGTGCCAAATTGGAAAAAGACCTCTGGTCCTTAGGCAGCATAATGGTCCGGGGCTCAAGTGGTTAAGTATAAAAAATGTAGCAGCCTGGAGTTTAGGCACGGTTGCTCCTCACAAATTTACTTGCCAGGAATAGTTATCTTGGTTGATTTTTAGAGATCCATTGATCTCTCCCTAAGTTTGGCCTTGTTGCACTTTTCTCTTCTACCAGTAGGTGGACGGGTACTTGGTGGTACTAGATATGAGAAGGGAAACGCAACACAAGGTCAGGTTATGGGTATATGGGGTATCTCAGCCAATAGGTAGGGGTTTTCTTAAATCCCTTGGCCTGCTGGGAGAGCCTATATATTCGGGTGGAGTCTGGTGATTTATATTCTGTGCCACCTGGACGGCTGTCTGGGTGGACTTGTGTTGGCTGCTAGGCTGGAGTTTGGGCCTATCCTGGGCACATCTGGCTGCCAGGCTTTCTGAGGTCCTATCCAAAAGTAAGAGCAGCGCAGGGTTGGGACTGCGGCTTGCAGTCCAACCAAAAGTGACAGTTCTGCCGGCCAGAGAACCTGTCGTGGTCGGAGGTAGAGGGGAAGCTGTCACTAGTAAGGGACTATCTGCTTAATTGCTAGGAACCACACTGTGTAACTGAAGCAAGTACCGGAGCAGCATTCTCACCAATCGGGGACGGTGAAGAATCGGGAAACTTCAGTGGAATCGGGCCAGGGACCCAGCCAGCAGAGGTGACGCTTGCAGAGCAGCCTTGTGTGTCAAGCCAGGGACCGAGCAGGCCAGCGTGGGTGAAGCTTGAGAGGTATCTTGAGTGCCAAGCGAAGGACCCAGCAGAGAAGCGGGGGTGATGCTTGAAGATACCACCATGAAGATTGGAGGAGCTCAAGGGATTTAGTGGCAGTGAATCAGAGGGCCTAGTGAGAGACCGGGAGCTCAGTGGGCTGAAGAACTACAAGAAATGATTGTAGTGGAATAGAAAGGAACTGTTCAGCTTTGTGTTAGGAACTGTTAAAGACTGTTGCCATAGGAGACAGCATTTTCCCTGTATGGCCATTGTCCTATTGAAGTCTCGTAGTCTGCCAATTAATATTGCAACTACCTAAGGGTGCCCTGGCCCTAACCCTCTCTCCCCCAAAAAAGTTTAAGAGAAATAAACTTTCTTTTGCATTCAAGAAGTGTCTGGCGCCCAATAACTTTAACTACTCTGCACCCACCATGCCTCACACACCCACTACATACAGAAGGATGTCAGCTATACCTGGCCCTGGAGGGTCTCATTAGATCAAAGGAGGCCTGGGACCTTGCTACACAATAAAGTGTTTTGGGTTTTTTTGTCCAGGTGAGGACTATCACTAGAAATCTTCCATTGGGGAGATCGGTTCTGGTGAAAATATGTCCCAGGAAAGATTATCATGAAGTGTCTCCAGAACAGGAGTTTAAGGGAAATCTCCCAATGGGAAACAGCAAAAACCTAACTAACTAGTCCCTACTCAATAGCCCAAAAATGTTTTGGCTGTTTGTATACTTTGAATGGATGGCACTGTTCCAATTTCACAAGGAATTTTTTGGAGATGGCATTGATTTGTTCTTCCTACGTTTGTATGGGAATAGAGGCTGTTCAATTGGGAAAGGGAATGTTCAGCTTTTCCAGAGAAATTCAGTGAATGAACTGAGGCTGTGTCAAGCTTGAATGTTCAATCACGTGAAAGCAAAATCCTTTTTTTCCCTCCAACATGATTTGGTACCCAGGCACACTATGATGTGTTAAAAAATGTATTTTTTTATGCCCTTTGGGGGTAGCATACCTACATGGACCACTTATCTTAATCTTTTTGGTTTGAAGTAGACTTTCTAGTATGGTCTAAAAGTTTCATTTGTTTAAAATGGCTGTCATTTTATTTTAAATACATGAATGTTTACTGTCCAGTATCGTCCCATATCCCTGGCGCTGTACATAGAGGAAGTGGTTATTGCATCACTTCAGGAAATCTTCCTATCAGTTGACCAGTGTGATATCACCCAAGCATGAGTCATCGAGGATTTTGTGACTTTCTGATGTCATTGCAACTCAAAGCTCATCTACAACCACTCTCACAGCCCCCATCGCCCTTCCCAACCCCCAGCTCACTGTGATGAGTTGCTAGGATTGATTAACCCAATTTTACTAAACAAAAGCCATGGTTGTGCCAGGTCCCGAGTCTACTATCTTCTACTACTATCTTGGAGGAAGGTCCTCCATTGGGTGTCCACATTGCTGCATGGCCTTTACGTAGGCATTTTGCCTTAAACCAGTTGCTGATAGATGTTATTACATTTTTACCAACCAGGTGCAACCCTGATGAAGGGGCATGTTATGTCCCCCAAACAGCATTGTCTTTGTAATATAATTTTTTTTTATCCTATTTTAGAATAAGTTTGTGTCTGGACGGTCAAACTTCCAGTGTGAACCTTTTCTGTTACAAAGGAGATTGTATATCCTTTGGCATGGAAAAGCTTCCAACCCAGAATGCAGATACCGGGTCCAAATATGGTTACAATTGCTCTAGGCAAAAAGATAATCCTACGGTCCTAGAGCTATTTTTCCATTTCTCATTAGGTTGATCATGACACTGGGAAAGCACGCTTGAAGGTTCGTCTTGGAGCTTATATTAAACTTGGTTTTTCCATAGTCCGTCATTTAAGTTGCAAACACAATAGATTTGCCTTAGTCCATTTTTTTTGCTCTTAGGATTTTGCACTGCAAAGCATTTTGAAAAATCTACAAGACATTCAACTAAACTTAAAATTTTATGCACCATTTTCACAGAGTTGTGACTACACATATAATGTAATGGTTTTGTTATTTTCAGTACTTCTGAAATGCATACATTGCCCAGTGCTCTGCAGAGTACATACACAACCACATCCGTCCCCGCTCTAGAGGAACTTTCAGTCTAATGTCCAAAGCGAAGTATTATGTACACCTGCACACTCTTGCCATTCTTATGATCGGCCAGTTCACTTACCAGTATGTTTTTTGGATTGTGGTAGGGGATCCGAGCTAAAGCACTGTAGATGGTGACTCTGGTGGGGATTGACCCAAGAACTTTAAGGTTACATCTTCTTGCTATAAGCGACACACAGTGCTGCACCATGATGTAAAAATAAATTGTAAGGTGTTGCCTGTGGACCAACTAAATGTTTTTGACCGGCACAGGTTAGCAGAAGACAATCCTCTAGTTGTATTCATCGTGATTCATAAACTTGGCTGCAGAATGCTGCCTTGATGAGATTGCTAGCTTGATTTGTTTTGATGATCTGTATTATGCCATATCCTCAATAGACGTTGGGTGTGTCTGTTGTTTTTTTCTTTTTTACTAGACACACAGAGGTCTCTCAGCTGTCTGTGATGTCACCGCAGTCTGCTGTTGATCACAACTGTCCCAGCTGTGAGCATCAAATAACACATCTGTGGGTCTCAAACATGTGCCGCTTTTTAAGGGTGTGTTAACCTTTTTATAGTTTTATTTTATATTCTCAGTTGGAGTAAGAATGCCATTATAATGTGTCCAGAAAATCAAGGTGAACTTAGAACCATAGCAGCTCCATTATCTTACAGTGACTAAATTGAGCATCACGTGCCATACATAGGACCTGTATTGCCTGGGCACAAATTAATGATTGCGCCTTGTGTACAGGCTCTATCTAAACTGTCTCTACTCATACCGTGTCACTGTTGCTGAAATATTCTTTTTAGAGACATAACGCAGTAACCTACAGGTACACATCTCCAGTTTTGCTGTCCACTCTATAAATGGGGTCTGCGGAGGGCAGATTATGGGGACATGACCCCAAATCTAGAAGGAGGAAGACTCAAGAGTAATATTAGCAAATTGTATGTTACTGGAAGAGTGGTAGATACAAGGAACAGACTTTCAACACACGATAGTGAGTCAACCAGCAGTAAGTGAACTAAAAGTGTACTGTTAGTTCACCTTTACTGTTGGTAAAAAAAATTCCCCATGCATTAGAATGTCCTATGCATTGCTCCATTTTTAAAAAAATGCTTACTTTTTCTTACCATACAATTTTTATTGAGATTTGGTACCATTCAAAAAAAAAAGAAAAAAAAAAAAAATTCAAAGAACCCAGACTCCTCTAATGCACATGTAATGCTTACTTTTTTAGTTGCTCATTTCATTGTCCTCCCTTACCTGTCCTGCAGATGGCAAGACGTACCAAGAGCTGGATGTGTGACCTTGACCCATGCATGCTCAGCCCGTTCTCTCTCACAGCTCAGTATTCTGCGAGAGTAAAAGACCTCTAAAGCTGGGTATGTCCCACCATCTGCAGCAGGGGGGGGTGGGGGGGTGCAGTAAAGATGAACTAACCCTTTAAACCCTAGCGCGAATGTCTCTTGTTTGCTTTATGTTTGGTCTGTTTATAGGGCTTTTTTCTGAGAGAATAGGTGCAGGTACTCCGCTCTTCCAAGTCACCCCTTGTTTATGCCCCCTACCCACCTCCGAACAGCGACTCTTGGTTCCACACCCTACCCACCTCTCAATACCACCCCTTTTAGAGAAAACAGAACCAGGTATCATTTTGTGGTACCAAGTAGTTTTGTATGCAGTTTGTTAAGGATAGTATAAAAAGCAGTAAAATATTGCCCCCAAGCAACAATAGACCCCTGGAACAAAATACCCCCTAACAGCAACAAATCCATCCCTAGATCAGTGGTCTCCCAACAGCCAGCATTAATAGACCCTCCAGCAGACCGCAACAATAGATCCTCCCAGCAGCCAGCATCAATAGACCCTCCAGCACACCTCAGCACCCCTTGTCATTAGATGCATTCAGTGCTGGAGGTGCTGGAACTGCGTTTCTCCAAGTTCCCACTGCAAAAAAGCCCTGGTTATATATACCATTGCAAGCAGTTATTTATATCTGTTTTGATAAGCCCAAAAGCCTATGGGTGGTCAGGCAGTAGCACCGTGTATTATTTATTATTATATTATTATTATTATACAAGATTTATATAGGGCCAACAGTTTACGCAGCGCTTTACAATGTATAAGGGGGACAACACAATTATAGTACAATACAAAAGGTACAGGAGGGCCCTGTTCGTAGAGCTTACAGTCTAAAGGGAGGGGGTGGTGGTACAAAAGGTAACAGCTGCAAAGAATGATTTGATGGGGGTGGCTCAGGGATAGTTATGTGGGTGTGGGATAGGCTTCCCTGAATAAATGAGTTTTCAGAGATCTCCTAAAGGTGGACAGGGTAGGGGCTGATCGGACATACTGGGGCAGGGAATTCCAGAGGATGGGAGAGACTCTGGAGAAGTCCTGAAGGCGAGCATGGGAGGAGGTAATAAGGGAGCTAGAGAGCAGGAGGTCCTGGGAGGAGCAGAGGGGGCGATTTGGGCGATATCTGCAGATGAGGTTGGTGATGTAGATGGGGGCAATGTTGTGAATGGCCTTGTATGGTATGGTTAGCATTTTGAATTTTACACGGTGGGGTAGGGGAAGCCAGTGAAGGGATTGGCAGAGAGGAGCAGCAGTCACGGATCGATTAGTGAGGTGTATTAGTCTAGCAGTAGCATTCATAATAGACTGAAGGGGGGATAGCCTGCTTAAGGGTAGGCCATTAAGGAGAGAGTTGCAGTAGTCGAGGCGGGAAATAATCAAGGAGTGAATAAGTTGCTTTGTGGTGTCATTAGTCAGGAAGGGTCGAATTCTGGAGATGTTGCGGAGGTTAAGGCGGCAGGATTTAGCCAGTGATTGGATATGGGGGCTGAAGGAGAGGTCAGAGTCAAGGATTACACCCAGGACCCTGTCATGTGTGGAGGGACCAATGGTTGTGTTGTTGATATTAATGGTGAAGTCACAGGAGGGGGACCGTGAAGGAGGAAATATAACAAGCTCAGTTTTAGAAAGATTAAGTTTGAGGAAGTGGTGTGACATCCATACCGATATGTCATTCAGCAAGTTTGAGATTCGTGAGGAGATAGAGGGGGTGAGTTGAGGAGTGGAGAGATAGATCTGTGTCATCGGCATAGAGATGGTATTGGAAGCCATGGGAGGTTATTAACTGGCCCAGGGAAGAGGTATAGACTGAGAAAAGGAGAGGCCCAAGGATGGAGCCTTGGGGTACCCCAACAGAAAGAGGAAGGGGAGCGGAGGAGATGGAGTTGTAAGTGACACTGAAAGTATGCTGAGATAGGTAGGAGGAGATCCAGGATAATGCAGAATCACGGAGGCCAAGGGAGTGTAATTTGCTGAGGAGGAGCAGGTGGTCAACTGTGTCAAAGGCAGCAGAGAGGTCTAAAACTATGAGTATGGAGTAGTGGCCATTGGTTTTGGCAGTTATTAGGTCATTGGTGAGTTTTAGTAGGGCAGTTTCAGTAGAATGTTGTGGGCGGAAGCCAGACTGTAGGGGGTCGAGAAGGTTGTTGTCCGTGAGGTGGCGACTCATTTGGTCATGAACAAGGCGTTCAATGAGTTTGGAGGCAAACGGGAGCAGGAAGATAGGTCTTAAGTTATTCAAACAGGTGGGGTCTAGTGAGGGTTTTTTGAGTATGGGGGTAACCAGTGCATGTTTGAGTCGGGAAGGAAAGGTGCCGGAGGAGAGGGAGAGGTTGAAGATGTGGGTTAGGGAGTGTACAGTACCCCTTGGAAGAAAATTGCATTCAACTGTTGCAGTGGGGTTGAGGGGGGGGGGGGTACACTGCAAGGATAGTTTTCTTTCTTGTGCCCGGAGTTGGACTTTGTAGTTTAGCAATAGAAAACCTTGCAGTCTAAAAAAATATTTTTTAATTTTGCCTTGGAATAAACATAGGTCTATCCTGACACAAACAAAAGCCAACTATATGGACTACTTTGCCTTTCCTTGCTGTGTTCTGCGTTGATGCTGACAATACAGTGGAACCTCGGATTGCGAGTAACGTGTTTTGCAATACGAGCACTGTATTTTTAAAAATCGTAACTTGATTTGCGAGTCTTGTCTCGCAAAACGAACATCATTCAGGTCAAATCATGCAGTACCGCGTTTGGCCTGAGGTGGGGGGGGCGCCGGAGCCAAGCATCGCTGCTCGGAAATGCACAGAAAGGCCAGAGGACAGCTCGGCTGTCCTCGGCAAACCTTGGGAATGGAGTCTTTCCGAGGTTTGCCGAGGTCAGCCAAGGTGTCCTCGGGTCTTTTCGGCCATTTCCGAGGCTCTCCGGTGCCCCCCCCACCTCTGGCCTCATGCGGTATTGCATGCCATGTAGTCAATGCAGAATGAATTATTTTCATTGACTTCAATGGGGAAACTCTCTTTGATATGCGAGTACTTTGGATTACGAGCATTCTCCTGGAACGGATTATGCTCGTAATCCGAGGTTCCACTGTGTTCTATTGTTGCTGGGGACGTTTATTGTTACTAACTACAGGGGATCTATTTTACCAACTTTCTTGTAATCATTACCAAATTCCACACAAATTACTTAATGCCGCAAAATGATATTTGGTTCTGTATTCTCTAAAAGCAGCATAACTGGGAGGTGGGGGGGGGGGGACCAAGGAACGGTGCTCTGAGGTGGGTAGGGGTGGTGGAGTCAAGAGGTGGCTCGGAAGGGGAGGGGGGGTTCCTGTACCAATTCACTGAGCAAAAAAGCCCTGGTGATGTGAACGGCCCTTTGCCAGGAGTTTGCCCAGGGCTGGCCAAGCATAAGAATGGAAAAAGTCCAAACTGGAACCCCTGCCAACCAAGTGCCCACATGTGCTGAAATCTGAGTGTCCCTCTTCTATGAAGGTATCTGAGAAAAAAAGGTCTGTGTTTCCCATATCAACCCAAGTCATTTTAATATGCTGCACTGGGGGCCGGAAAAGGGGAATTACACTTGATGCATTGGCCAACAGGAACTGCCAGCTACTGTATGTCCTGTGCAGTTCAGGTAACAAGACATCACCACCCCTTAAAGAGGAAGTAAACCCTGATGGGTTTTACTTCCTCTGTCATTCCCTGCAAAGTAAAAGCATAATGGGCTAGTATGCATTGCATACTAGCCCATTATGTGGCACTTACCTGCAATCGAAGCCCGCGCTGTGCCCACTGGTGGAAGCATCCACCTTCTGCCCTCTTCCTTCCGGGGCCACGGATGCCGTCTCTGTGACTGGCCAGGGCTGCGTGACCTCACTCCCGCGCATGTGGGAGCCGTTATTTACGGCACATACAAGCGAAGAAACGTCACGGAGGTCTGTTTCTTAACAGCACATGCGCCGATGATGTCATCGGCGCACTACAAGGTAAATATCTCCTAAATGGCGCACATTTAGGAGACATATGTAGTGGAATTAGGTAAGCCTTATTCTAGGCTTACCTATAGGTAAAAGTAATGCTGGAAGGTTTACAACCACTTCTGTAACCACAAATTCTCAAAGCCCTAAAGTGATACTGAACACATACTGTTTAATTGACATTGTACCTTGTATTTCTGTATGTGGATGATGGCACTGTAATTATTTTAATTAAAAAAAAATAATAATCTAAGTACCTTTTTTTCCTAATTGATTTACAGTTGTCACGTGACCCAGCTCTTTCCCAGCCTGTCTGCAGGGAAACATAAGCAGGAGGAGCTTCCAGTCCTCTGCTGCTGGTCACATGTTCAAAATAAAGAAAATACAGCCTTTGGAATACAGAGTCAAAATAATTTATATCAATAAACTGTTTTTAAAATTGGCATACAAATATATATTTGGATTTAAATCTTTATTATTTTTGGTAATAACATGGTGTGTGGGGATTTCTGCCAGTCGCGGACTGTATCACGCCCCTCCAGCCTGTGTCTTAGAATAACAGGGAGGTGAAGCCTCTATTAATCGACATGTAATATCCCACGCCCATTTGGTTTTAGCTGGTTATTTTGCATGGAGGAGAAGGGAGGGGGCGGGCTGTCATTTACCAATGTGTATATGCCCACATGCGTGACTCTATAGTCACATGGGCTTCTCAGATGTGATAGGGAGGAAATGCTCAGGCTGGAAAATACACTGAAAACTGAGCATGTGCAAACTTGTCATTGGTTACATGAACAGAAGGGGGAGATAGAGAGCAGCAGGATCAACCAGTTTTTTTTTTGCAGAATACAGAAAATTTATCTCCGTGACTGAGTGAGTATGAACAGCATGTAATACACCATTTATTGATAGTTTTTTTATGATGTGGGCTTAGTGACACTTTAAGGCAGTTTAAAGGGGTTGTAAAGGTTCGTGTTTTTTCACCTTAATGCATCCTATGCATTAAGGTGAAAAAACACCTGTCAGTGACCGGCCTCCCAGCCCCCCCCCCTGTTTTACCTGAACCCTCAAACTTGTCCCACGGGGACACGCTCTCTCTCTCTGCCCGGGGTTCTTGGCTCTTGATTGGATAGATTGATAGCAGCACAGCCATTGGCTCCCGCTGCTGTCAATCAAATCCAATGACGCGGGGGGGCGGGGCCGAGTCCTGCATTCGGCCTCTATGGAAGCCAAATGCAGGACTCGGGAGTGCACCCGCAAGGTAGCCCTCTGGGAGAGCGCTTCTCCCAGGGGGTTATCTGATGTGGGGAGGAGCCGAGAGAGCCGCCGAGGGACCCCAGAAGACGAGGTTTGGGGCCACTCTGTGCAAAACGAGCTGCACAGTGGAGGTAAGTATAACATGTTTGTTCTTTAAATAAAAAATAAAAAAAAACCTTTAGTGTCACTTTAACTGGCTACAAATACTTTTGCAAACATTGGTAAATGAGCACAAGACAAGTAACACAAGGGGGTGAATTTACTAAAACTGGAGAGTGCAAAATCTGGTGCAGCTCTGCATAGAAACCAATCAGCTTCCAGTTGTTTTTGTCAAAGCTTAATTGAACAAGCTGAAGTTAGAAGCTGATTGGCTACCATGTACAGCTGCACCAGATTTTGTACCCTCCAGTTTTAGTAAATCAACCCAAAGGAGTTGCAGGCATTTGAACCTCTTTCCATTAGCGTAGTGTTATATGCATTAGTGTAACCGGATTTGGGGGGGGGGGTTGTTTTGGTTTTTTTTGCACTAATGCAATAAGACAACTCACACTTTTTTTATATTTAGACCTGTTAGAGCTGTTACTGTAAACACTTTTTGAATTCAAAACGGAACTAAACCTTCCTATCCTTTGCAGCCAAGGAAGCGATCATCTTGGCCTCTGATCTGCAGTTGCCATGAATGCTGCACATGTGAACACATATGACACCAGCCGTTTGATGGCTTTCAGTTCCATTGAGAACACAAGCAATTGTGACTCATGTATCACTCATGGCATGCCTAGAATGTAACCGTTTTTGGAAACAGTTAATTCCATGTGTTTAGTTCCACTTTAGGCCCCTTTCACACTTGGGTGTAGCAGAAACGCAGGCAGAAATGTGCGTTTCTGCCCATGTTTCTGCAAACGCGCAACTTGCTTGCAGCTCCATAATTCCTAATGACACCCAAAATGTGGGTAGAAATCATGCATTTTGCCGTGCTTTTTCTTCAGGACAAAATACATGAAAAACACGCTTGGCTCATGTCCAAAATTTGGTACGTGGACAGAAAGGAAAAAATTTGGTGTCACCCGCAAACAACCTCCATCCCAATATATGCAACAAAAAACAGAAAATCGCCCCGGGACTTTAAATGAGGTGAATGCAGTTAGCCAACAATTGACAGAGTAAATGCAGTCTCCAAATTTATTAAAATAGTCATGCAAACAAAAACATGAATCATAACCAAGCCACTGAAATGATACATACAATAGAAAATGTCATTACACGTATCAAGGTATAAAATGTAAATTGTAGAGTACACATGCATAAAAATTATCCCAACGTGTTTCGCAAGACCATGCTCGCTTCATCATGGGTAGATGCGTGTGTAGTACATCTGTAGGGGGTATATTGAACCAAATAAGTATCAACACAGACATGGTATCATGACAATTAGACATCTTTCACACTGTGCCGCCACTGTCGTTTTAGCGGCGCTATTTGGCCACTAGCAGGACGGTTTTAACCCCCCGCTAGCAGCCGAAAAGGGGTCAAATCCGCCCACAAAACGCCACCGGAGCGCCGTTTTGCCAGCGGCATCGCAGCGCTGCCCCATTGATTTAAATGGGGAGCAGCGGTGGAGGAGCAGTGAGTTCACCGCTCCAAAGACGCTGCTGGCAGGACTTTTTCTGACGCCCTGCCAGCGCACCGCTCCAGTATGAAAGCCTTGGGCTTTCACACTGGAGTGAATGGAGCAGCTGTTTTAGGGCGGTTTGCAGGCGTTATTTTTAACGCTATAGCGCCTGCAAAACGCTCCAGTGTGAAAGGGGTCTTAGTCAAGAGGGTCCAAAAACACATGGCCCTATACTCACCAAAGGCTGCAACCACTTCCCGGCCCACTCATTAAGAAGTATGCCGGCGGGCCCGCTCCTTAACGCTGCAGCTACTAAACGTAGCTTACACACTAGGCTAAACGCCAGCACAAAACGCAAAAAAAAAATAGCGCTATTTTGTTCTGTGTTTTTACTGCAGTTTTTAGCTTTTTAGTGTGCACAAGGGGCTAAAAACGGCAAGCCTGAGAAACAACAGCGAGGTCCAGCTGCTGGCTGAAAAAAAAACATACCGTGGTCGTGGTTGATAGCTTCAGCCATAACCACTTCAAAGCTTTTTTGACCAATCACTATCTCCCGCTCAGTGTATGCCATGCATTAGAATGAAAGAAAGGAGCAAGTGAACCTGGACAATGGCCTTGGACAACGATCAGTTCTATTTCTTCATAATGGAGGTATTTCTTCATAATGGAGGTATTTCTTCATTACTGGAAAGACCAGCAGACATACTTGTTTTAACACTATTGCGCCCTTTTCCTTTAATGATTTTATAGAGATCCTGAATTGCTGATTTCACAAACAAGGGAACTGCAGCTCAGCAATGCAGATGATGATATTTCCAGGTAGGTGGTCAGCCATTGCTTGGCCTGTCAGAAGACACCAGAGATGAAGGTGAGGGTTAGGTCACACAGAAATAGTTCATGTATTATTCAGCCTGTCATTCACCTGCTGCTATTAGCTCTTGTATGACTCTGTAGGGCGGGTGCGTGTAGATAGGAGAGGCTCGCCTTGTGCGCTTCAATGCAATCAGCTGTTGGTTTTAAAGGAATTTCCTACTTAATCAAATGAGTACCTGCTCAGCTGGTGTGCCGGTTGAATGGCGTCTTGTCTTGTAATGTGATGAGGTTACCACACTGGGCTGCACAAAGCTGTATTCTTAAAGCTGACGTATATAGAAATACACGGTTTGGTGTTCTTTAAGAACATGTAAAGATTATATTATACTGTATATAACTTCATAAGTATCTGGATTTCTTAATGATGGTCTCCAGGACTCGCTGTGGGAGGGGTAGAAGCAGAATTCTGAGCCAATGAGGGCTGTACAGAGTTATAAGTCACCCCTACTGGACTTGCCTACAGGAGAGGACAGCAGAGGGATGACTTTATCAGTATGCTGCTGCTACTTTACTGTCCAATTAGCAGTCTGATGACCAAGCTGCATTACCCAGCTGAAGTGGAAAAATGTTGCTACCTAAAAAGGGGTGTCTAGAGAACAAGAAAGAACACAATAACAAATGGTCAGGCAAGGGAGGCCTCATATCTGCATCACAACTCCCTTACATGTATGTTACATGTGTAGTAAGCTGCTGACCTGGAGTTCAGTTTGAATAGACTTGATAAACCCTCATCAAAAGAGATTGTTGGCAAAGTTGAATAACTATGCGGCACTAGTAAGCGGGAACCACAGGGTGGACATCCACAGAAATAACTAAAAAATAAGGTTTATTTCAGATTTTATTCTATATAGTATTAAAACAGCATTGGCATGTTTGATTTTCCACTATGGGGGGGGGGGGTGACCAGTTAGGGTGACCACGTTTCCAGACTGCCATTCAGTGATACACCCCCCCCCCCCCCCCCTTTCCCAAAATAAGATGTTTTTTTGTATACCCTTTTTTTTTGTGACCCCATAGATTTCACAGGTTCATGCTGGGACCCGTAGTTCTTCACTTTTGGGAGGGGTCACATCCCCCAAAAGTGAAGGACTTCAAGTCCCAGAATGAACCCCTGATATCTAAGAATGTGTCCTCCTCCCATGCCTCCAAAGGGTGTCATCTGTCCTCTGCTGCCAGCTCATCTGCCGTCCTCTCTGCAGTCAGTGCCTCATGACACACATGGTGTTCCATCCATCCCTGGCGCCCGGCCTCACCTCTGTGTATTGAGAGTTGCTCTCAAATTCTGGCAGTTCTCTTCCCTCTGAGCATGCTGCCGTAGAAGATTGAGGAGGTGGGTGGAGCTAAAGCACTAGGGAGGAAGTTAAATCTTCCTCCGCTATGAATGCTGGGGCCTCAGCCACTGTAATGACGTGACCTCACTGGTTGCTAGACTACAGGCGGTCCTAGCAACCAGTTCAGGCAGTGTAGAGCCAGCGGTGGAACGAGGTAAAACGAGCCTCGGCCGGCCAGGGCAAGTACTGTCAGTGAGTAAAGCGGCAATGCGTGGCCTTTTTTTGGTGTACTGTCCTGAAATGAAGGTGCCTGGGAGCCAGGCAGACCTGCTAAATGCGGGACTGTCTCGGGCAATCCGGGATACATGGTCACCCTACTTCCAGTATGAATTTAGCTGTGGGGAATAACTCCAGAGAGATCCAACCCTCAACACATGATAATCTTTTCCCACGTATCCTGCCCCCAGCACACACCTCACACTTCCCAGTATCCAGTTAGTCAGTTAGTGATCGTTTCCCAGTGTATGTGCATGAACCAGTCAGTGATCGTTTCCCAGTGTATGTGCATTAACCAGTCAATGATCGTTTCCCAGTGTATGTGCATTAACCAGTCAGTGATCGTTTCCCAGTGTATGTGCATGAACCAGTCAGTGATCGTTTCCCAGTGTATGTGCATGAACCAGTAAGTGATCGTTTCCCAGTGTATGTGCATGAACCAGTCAATGATCGTTTCCCAGTGTATGTGCATGAACCAGTCAGTGATCGTTTCCCAGTGTATGTGCATGAACCAGTAAGTGATCGTTTCCCAGTGCATGTGCATGAACCAGTCAGTGATCGTTTCCCAGTGTATGTGCATGAACCAGTCAGTGATCGTTTCCCAGTGTATGTGCATGAACCAGTCAGTGATCATTTCCCAGTGTATGTGCATGAACCAGTCAGTGATCGTTTCCCAGTGTATGTGCATGAACCAGTCAGTGATCATTTCCCAGTGTATGTGCATGAACCAGTCAGTGATCATTTCCCAGTGTATGTGCATGAACCAGTCAGTGATCATTTCCCAGTGTATGTGCATTAACTAGTCAGCATACCTCCCAACTGTCCCTGATTTTGAGGGACTGTCCCTGGTTTGGAGCAATGTCCCTCTGTCCCTCTTTCCTCATTTTTCCCTTATTTTGATCTGATCTATATAGTTTTATATAAAATGCACTATTTATCTTTCAAAAAGTGTTTCCCGGTGCTTCATCCAATTTTTAAATTGCTGCATTTGTAAATGTCAAAGCCAATATAAAGGAATAGTAGTGGTAAAAAAAGCACTTGTGGGTATAACCAATCATTTTTTTTTTTTAACTATAATTTTTCATTAAAAGGGGCGTGGCAGGGGGTGTGTCCTATGCCTACATACTTTTGATAAAAGGTGTCCCTCATTCTGAAAAAGTTGGGAGGTATGAGTCAGGGAACCAGTCCGTTAAAGTGAACATTCATCCTAGATTGACTCTGATCCATTTACAGTTCAATAACACATGTACCTTGATAAGTGGCTAACACCATGTTCTGACTTCTGTCCACCCTCAGTTTGTCCAGAAGACGGCGCTGAGAATTACCAGCAGCGCTATGTTACTCTTGGTGTTGCCCAGCCCCACTCGTGCTATTTAAGTATTTGACAGCATCGGGGCAAAGCAAAAGCGTATACCAGTCAAACTTTGCAATCACAAGATGCAGATAGATAGCAGTGCGGAGGGGGGCACTAAGCAACACCATGAGTTGCATGATTATAGATTAACTGTGCTTTCAAACTGCTATGGCATGGCGGTAGTGTGGGCGCGTCGCACTGTATCCGTGGTTTTTGTGTGGATTAGCTGTGCTTTCCCATAGACTTCTATTATGTCCAGCAGTTTTGGTCTGCCTTCAGAAAGTGCACCAAAACCACGGGTAGAGTTGCCATCTCATCCCTTTAGACCCCAACACCTTTGAATTACACGGGTTCTGAGACTAATTAAATGCAGATAAGACACCAAGTGAGTTTAATTACCACCTTAATCACCACAGAACCTGTGTAATTAAAGAGGAGGTCCAGTCAAAAAAAAAAAATTTAAAGTCAGCAGCTGCTGACTTTTAATTGAACACTTAGGTCCAGCGATGCGGGGAATCGAAGCCCCACTCGTCTCCCCCTCCGTTCAGCGGCGCCGGCATTGCAACTGTGGGCGCCGGGCTGTGGCTTCACAGCCTAGCAACCACTGCGCATGCGCGAGCGGCGCCGCACGCCGTGATTGGCCGCTCAGTCACCTGGGACCTGTAATGGGTCCCAGATGATTGACAGGAGGGAGGGAGCAGAGCTGAGCCCTTCCTGTGCCCAGGGGGAAGTGATGTCACCAGCTCAGGCACTGGAAGAGGCAGACTACGAGGGACCCCCTAGCAACAGGCATTTAGAGGTAAGTTAAAAAAAAAATATCCAAATGTTTTTTTGTATTTTTCTTTAGGATTTTTCATGTAGTTTTTTTTTTTTTTTTGGGTGGAACCCCACTTTAATATGTGTTCGGGTTTAAAGGGATGAGGTGGCAACCATAACCACAGGACATGATAGAAGTCTATGGGAAAGTGTAGCTAACCCACACAAAAACCATGGGTACAGTGCGACACAGCTAAATCGCAGTGGATCGGTGTGAAGCCGCCCTGAGGCGATTTGCTCCATACCCCATGCAGGGTCGCTATTTACCAGCACAGGTCCTGCCTGCATCCCCGTGTCGGCATCCCGTTTTGGTCTATTTGGGCATGTGGCTCCACGGATACTTGTGTCCCTATACAATATGTGGGTGTGGGTCCCTAAATGCACACAGGGTGAGTTTGGGGGTCCGCACCCACATATCATAGGGACCCAGCGGCTGTTTCCTTGCAGCTGCATGTCCCAATAGACTAAAATGGGATGCTGGCACAGGGATGCACACAGCACCTGTGCATCCCCACCCTGGTAAAAGAACATGGAGCAAATCATGTCATGTGAATGGGGCCTGAGGGCGGCTTCACGCTGATCTCCTTCGCTTTAGCGGCATTGCACTGTACCCCTGGTTTTTGTGGGGGTTAGCTACATGGACTTTCCCATAGACTTCTACGATGTCCTGTGGTTTTAACCCCTATGTGCTTAAGGCCCCATTCATACATCAGTGTTTTGTAGCTTGAAGCTGCATTTTTGCGTGATTTTCTGCTCAAATTAAAGTGGTTGTAAACCCATTACAACCACTTTAACCTACAGGTAAGCCTAGATTAAGGCTTACCTGTAGGTGCAAAAAATATCTCCCAAACCTAAAAGGTTTAGGAGATATTTGCAGAAATAGCGGCACCGATGTCTACGGCGCATGCGCCATAGACATCAGGCGCACTGAGCATGCCGTTTCTAATGGCGATCATGCCGTTAGTGGTGGCACCAGCACACATGCACAGAGTGACGTCACCGCGGCTCCGGCCAGTCACAGCGCCGGAGCCGCGATACCCGGAAGTCACTCTGGGATAGATGGCGGCGTCAGAGGTGGCGAACGAGGGCCAATGCGGGGGCTTCAATCTCAGGTAAGTAATTCATAATGAGCTAGTATGCTATGCATACTAGCTCTTTATGCCTTTGTCTTGCAGGGTGTATTTTTTTTTTTTTCATAGGCTTTACTTCCTCTTTAAAAAAAGTAAAAAATAAAATGGTAATAATATATGAATAAATAAATGTAAAATAAATACACAAATAACTAAAAATCATCATAAATAAGTAAAATAAATTAATAATAGGTAATAATACAATTAACCTCTAACCTTAAAAAATATTAATGTATATTGTAGATCAGCATCTGACTGTGCATTTGTGCCACATCCAAAATTATTTATACATAACAGCAAAGGGGGTCCCCTAGTTGTGGACTTTTCAGGCACATGTAGCAATCATAAAAGAGGTATACTTGGTAAAAATAGAATTTATTGAATTAACATAATAAAATATAACAACAACTATAACATCTGTTGTGTAGGAATGTACATCCATCAGTATTACAATCGTGTATATACAGAGTTTTGAAGCAGTACTTTTTCAACCGATGCGTTTCGGAGTCAATTAAACTCCTTCCTCAGGGGTAGTGTATGCTTTAAATAGTTATTAAACACTGTATTGGCTGACTTGACATTCCATAAAAATTGTGATTAAAAACAGGGACAAAGTCTGTCTGCCCAGTATGCTCTTGATTCCAAATTGAACAAAGATTTCTGTGTTGGAGATGATGTAAGCAGGTAGAAGTGGGTTTTTTTACTCCACCAAGAGTATATATATGTTGTTCTCTTCAAAAAGAAAAAAGCCCAAGAAATGTGGGCGTAAACTAAATGCTTGAGGCTCCACTGAGGCCGAGAGGCAAATCCTGAAGGTAGCTCAAAAGTTGATGTTCATAGGTGTGTATATATTGATAGATGACATGAGAGTGAATCGGATCAAGCAGCTGCTCAGGCCGGCAACATCCCGCGGCAATTATATATACTCTTGGTGGAGTACAAAAACCCACTTCTACCTGCTTACATCATCTCCAACACATAGATGTTTGTTCAATTTGGAATCAAGAACATACTGGGCAGACAGACTTTGTCATTGTCGCTGTTTTTAATCACAATTTTTATGGAATGTCAAGTCAGCCAATACAGTGTTTAATAACTATTTAAAGCATACACTACCCCTGAGGAAGGAGTTTAATTGACTCCGAAACGCGTCGGGTGAAAAAGTACTGCTTCAAAACTCTGTATATACACGATTGTAATACTGATGGATGTACATTCCAAACAATAGATGTTATAGTTGTTATATTTTATTATGTTAATTCAATACATTATATTTGTAACAAGTATACCTCTTTTATGGTTGCTACATGTGCCTGAAAAGTCCACCACTATCGGACCCCCTTTGTTAAAAAATATTAAATCCAT
This sequence comes from Lithobates clamitans, assembly GCA_037952925.1. Taxonomy (NCBI): domain Eukaryota; kingdom Metazoa; phylum Chordata; class Amphibia; order Anura; family Ranidae; genus Lithobates; species Lithobates clamitans. The sequence continues at coordinate 1,151,374 of JBBGZY010001195.1, forward strand.
TATTATTATTAATAATAATAATAATAATATAAAATAACAGCACTCGAACAAAAAATACATTATTAATAATAATAATTTTTTTTTGGATTAGGGTGTTTAGTTTCTTAGCTGACAGGAGTGGCACTTTGTGTGGTCTGCTGCTGTAGCCCATCTGCTTCAAGGTTCAATGTGTTGTGCATTCAGAGATGGTATATTGCATACCTTGGTTGTAACGAGTGGTTATTGGAGTTACTGTTGCCTTTCTATCTTCCTCTACCCATTCTCCTCTGACCTCTGACATCAACAAGGTATTTTCATCTACACAACTGCCGCTCACTGCATATTTTCTCTTTTTCTGACCATTCTCTGTAAACCCGATAGATAGTTGTGTGTGAAAATCCCAGTAGATCAGCAGTCTGGTACCAACAACCATGCCGCATTCAAAGTCCCCTAAATCCCCTTTCTTCCCCATTCTAATGTTCAGTTTTAACTTCAGCAAGTCATCTTCACCATTTCTAGATGCCTAAATGCATTGAGTTGCTGCCATGTGATTGGCTGATTAGCAATTTGTGTTACCAAGCATTTGAACAGCTGCACCTAATAAAGTGGCCGGTGAGTGTATATACAGTATCTCACAAAAGTGAGTACACCCCTCACATTTTTGTAAATATTTTATTCTATCTTTTCATGTGACACTGAAGAAATGACACTTTGCTACAATGTAAAGTAGTGAGTGTACAGCTTGTATAACAGTGTAAATTTGCTGTCCCCTCAAAATAACTCAACACACAGCCATTAATGTCTAAACCGCTGGCAACAAAAGTGAGTACACCCCTAAGTGGAAATGTCCAAATTGAGCCCAAAGTGTCAATATTTTGTGTGGCCACCATTATTTTCCAGCACTGCCTTAACCCTCTTGGTCATGGAGTTCACCAGAGCTTCACAGGTTGCCACTGGAGTCCTCTTCCACTCTTCCATTACGACATCACAGAGCTGGTGGATGTTAGAGACCTTGCGCTTCTCCACCTTCCGTTTGAGGATGCCCCACAGATGCTCAATAGGGTTTAGGTCTGGAGACATGCTTGGCCAGTCCATCTTTACCCTCAGCTTCTTTAGCAAGGCAGTGGTGATCTTGGAGGTGTGTTTGGGGTCGTTATCATGTTAGAATACTGCCCTGCGGCCAAGTCTCCGAAGGGAGGGGATCATGCTCTGCTTCAGTATGTCACAGTACATGTTGGCATTCATGGTTCCCTCAATGAACTGTAGCTCCCCAGTGCTGGCAGCACTCATACAGCCCCAGACCATGACACTCCCACCACCATGCTTGACTGTAGGCAAGACACACTTGTCTTTGTACTCCTCACCTGGTTGCCGCCACACACGCTTGACACCATCTGAACCAAATAAGTTTATCTTGGTCTCATCAGACCACAGGACATGGTTCCAGTAATCCATGTCTTTAATGTGCTTGTCTTCAGCAAACTGAGGGCTTTCTTGTGCATCATCTTTAGAAGAGGCTTCCTTCTGGGAAAACAGCCATGCAGACCAATTTTATGCAGTGTGCTGCATATGGTCTGTGCGCTGACAGACTGACCCCCCCACCCCTTCAACCTCTGCAGCAATGCTGGCAGCACTCATATGTCTATTTCCCAAAGACAACCTCTGGATATGACACTGAGCACATGCACTCAACTTCTTTGGTGAACCATGATGAGGCCTGTTCTGAGTGGAACCTGTCCTGTTAAACCGCTGTATGGTCTTGCCCACCATGCTGCAGCTCAGTTTCAGGGTCTTGGCAATCTTCTTATAGCCTAGGCCATCTTTATGTAGAGCAACAATTCTTTTTTTCAGATCCCCAGAGAGTTCTTTGCCATGAGGTGCCATGTTGAACTTCCAGTGACCAGTATGAGAGAGTGAGAGCGATAACACCTAATTTAACACACCTGCTCCCCATTCACACCTGAGACCTTGTAACACTAATGAGTCACATGACACCGGGGAGAAAAAATGGCTAATTGGGCCCAATTTGGACATTTTCATTTAGGGGTGTACTCACTTTTGTTGCCAGCGGTTTAGACATTAATGGCTGTGTGTTGAGTTATTTTGAGGGGACAGCAAATTTACACTGTTATACAAGCTGTACACTCACTACTTTACATTGTAGTAAAGTGTAATTTCTTCAGTGTTGTCACATGAAAAGTCTTTTGAAAAATAATTACAAAAAATGTGAGGGGTGTACTCAATTTTCTGAGATACTATATATATATGATATATGCTGGTCACAGGATTGAATGAAGTAATGTCCATGGTGAGGAAACTGGCACATTGGGCAACACTTTCTTCCTGTAGTGTGATAGTCAGACAGGGTGAGATCATACACGGGAAGTAAGAACCGGCAAACAGGACCATATAAACTACATAGGCTCATTCAGGAAATCAGGAAGAGCAATGTTGATATGTAGACTGGAGATATCACTAGCAGCCGGGCCTCAGTTTAGTATATTCACATCAGAGAGCATGAGTTCACACTGACAGCGGGAATGAATTGCGCGGGTGATTTCAGAGACATCTGTGCGGGTTGGTGCACAGACGTCAATGGAAATCGCACCCGAAGTTGCTAAAAGTAGTACAGAAACTACTTTTGGGAATCGGTGTGGCGCTGCAAATGTGGCGTCGCACCCATTCAGACGGTGCCATTGCCGGCACTTGCCGCCGATTTGGCATGCGATTTGACACGTCAAATCGCATGCCAAATCGCTCCAATGTGTACCAGAGCCGAAGGGCATTTTTTCATTTCACAAACGTCCATCCATTAACGGTAATTTTGGAGCTGATTGGTGTAAATGTGACCATATGGGTTGTTTTATATAAGATTGCTTCCATTTCGTGTATGTATGCGTTATATGGCATAAACGTTCGGTTTGATAAATTGAGCATTATAAAGTGGGCAGAGATAAGAAGGAAATGAATGAAAATGATTTCACTTTAGATACAATGGGTTCAACAAGCCACAGCAGGACACTGAGCAGCTGAATGTAACTGAGGTAAAGCCATACCTCCCAACTTTTATGTAGGCATAGGACACACCCCTTGCCACGCCCCCCTTAAAGGAGAATTCTACAAGTGCTTTTTTTTTTTTTTTTTTTTTTTTACCACTACTGTTCCTTTATACTCGCTTTATATATTTATATTGGTTTTTGAAATTTACAAATGCAGCCATTTAGAAATTGGATGAAAGGTTTAGCACCGGGAAACACTTTTTTGAAATATAAAAAGTGCATTTTATATACAACTATATAGATCAGAAATGAGGGACAAATGAGGAGGAAAGAGGGACTTTGTTCCAAATCGGGGACAGTCCCTCGAAATCAGGGACACTTGGGGGCTATGGGTAAAGGGAAGCCAGGAGCAAAGTTTCTTGCTCCAACACTGGGAGTTATGAAAATAAAATAAAGAACCTTTTCATTTAGCGCTTCTTTTGAAAAACTTCAGCCAGTGTCCAGGTCTCGCCTAAACCTTTATATGGCTGACTTGGAGGGCTGTGTGCATACCTCCCAACTTTTTGAGAGGGACGCCTATCAGCAAAAGTATGCAGGCATAGGACACGCCCCTTGCCACGCCCCCTTAAAGGAGAATTGTACAAAAAATAAGATTGGTTAAACTCACAAGTGCCTTTTTTTATAACTATTATTCCTTTATATTGGCTTTTGGAATTTACAAATGCAGCAATTTAGAAATCAGATGAAAGGTTTAGCGCTGGAAAACACTTTTTGATAGATAAAAAGTGCATTTTATATACATCTATATAGATCAGACCAAAATGAGGGACAAATGAGGAGGAATAAGGGACAGAGGGACATTGCTCCAAATCAGGGACAGTTGGGAGCTATGCTGTGTGCGACCCTTGAACACCACATTGGGTGTGGTGGCCTGTGACTCACTGAAATGTCGATCATAACGAGTGACGATTGTTCTTCATATGGTCTCCTGCTCTGTAGAGATATACAAGAAATTATTGCTATTAATATAAACAAAAAAAAATATTTTGGGGGTTTCTGACCCTTTGAATAGAGAAGTGACAAAACCATTTGAGAGATGAGGCTTCCCAATCTGGTCACCTCTCTGCGTCTCCCTGCCTAGGCGTTCCCCTCCCCCAGCCTCGCTTGCTAACAGCTACAGGAAGATGAGACTTGGAACGGAAACCCACAGGGAGGGGAACAAGCAACTGACACCTGCAGGAGAGCTACTAAGCTCAATGTTCATAGCAAATAACTAACATAGTGCTTTATAGAGAGATCATGCTGAAGAGAAGCCTTGCCAAGCTGCAAACTTTTCCCGACTGTACCTGGGCTATCTCTCGAAACAGGTTTCAGGATTCGCTGTATTATGATTGGCTGACAATCAACACAGCCAGTATAAAATGGTAACTCTGGCCATACGTTTCAATTTAGTAATGTGTCCCCATGTAAAGTATATGCACATGTGTGACCTGAACTGGCCATAGTAAACGGGGCCTGAAGTCTTTTGTATGTTTTATATCCATGGCTCCCAACTGTCCCTGATTTGGAGCAATGTCCCTCTTTCCTCCTCATTTGTCCCTCATTTTGGTCTGATCTTTAGAGTTGATAATAAAATGCACTTTTTATCTATCAAAAAGTGTTTTCCAGCACTAAACCTTTCATCTGATTTCTAAGTTGCTGCATTTGTAAATTCCAAAAGCCAATATAAAGGAACAGTAATGGTAAAAACAAAGCATTTGTGGGTTTAACCAATCTTGATTTTTTTATACAATTCTCCTTTAAGGGGGCGTGGCAAGGGGCGTGTCCTATGCCTGAATACTTTTGCTGATAGGTGTCCCTCATTCCCATCTCAAAAAGTTGGGAGGTATGTATATCTGATCTACAAATCTTGTCACAGGGAGATCTTTGAAATGTATTATTGTTCAAAGATTTTTATGGGACATTTTAGGTACATCAGTAATTAAGAGGAGAACAGAATCCCTGACAACATTCAAATGGACTAAGCGTCCTAAATGTATTATTTTATATGCAAGCAGTGCCGGGGCAAGATCATCTAGAGCCCAAGGCAAACATACCAAACTGCGCCCCCCCCCCCCCCCAAAAAAAAAAGTATGAGCATTATGTGTAAGCAAAAATCCCCCCCCCCCCTAAAAAAATAAAAATTGCACACTAATCTGCATGCTTACCCCCTAAGCATATATTAGCCCTCCAAGTACTAAATCTGCTGAAATCCCCTCTGCCAGCACAAATCTTTGCCCCCCCCCCCACCAAGCTCAAATCCTCCCTCTCTCCAAATCCCCCCCCCCCCCCCCAAAAAAAAATAAAAAAAAAATCCCTCCTGGCACAGATATTCTACCCCTTATATTTCCCCTACAAGCACAAATCCTCTTCCCCAACTCCAAATCCCCCCTCCCAGCACAAATTCTCCCCAATTCCCCCTCCTAGGACAATCCCCCCCTCCAATCATCCCTACAAGCATAAACCCCCCCCCCCCCCCCCAAAAAAAGAGAAAATTCCCCTTCTAGCACAAATTTTCTCCTCCCACTGCCATATCCCCTCTTCTAGCACAACCCACCCAAATCCCCTCTCCTGGTACAAATCCTCCCTCCCCCCTTTCCCTCCCAACACAAATCCTCCCAAATCACCATTTCTAGCAACCTCCTTCCCTAATTTCCCCTCCTAGAACAATTCTTATCCCCTGCCACCCTCCACATTCACCGTCTGGACACAAATCCCCACCTCCAATCTCCTTGCGGTGCCCCCCCCCTCCTCACATGATATCACAGCCGCCCCCCCTTATGCCCACCCCTTTGTTCCGGCCCTGGGTGTAAGTACAGTGGAACATTGAATTACGAGCATAATTCCTTCCAGAAGAATGCTTGTAATCCAAAGCACTCGTATATCAAAGCGAGTTTCCCCATAGGAGTCAATGGAAACTCAGATAATTTGTTCCACAGTGACTGCTATTGTATGCAGTACCACATGTGGCCAGAGGTGGGGGGGCACTAGAGACACTCCGAGACCGCTCTGATGCACTCGGAAACACTCAGAGGCTCAGAGACATTCGGAACTGAGTTTTTCCGAGTGTCTCTGAGCGGTTCTGAGTGGATTCAAGCGGCTTTGAGTGC